>CAEGAG010211016.1:0-84598 GCA_903067065.1 Brachyrhaphis terrabensis
CTATCTATCTATCTATCTATCTATCTATCTATCTATCTATCTATCTATCTATCTATCTATCTATCTATCTATCTATCGTTATTGTTCTCTGATAAACAATAATATAAGTATGAAATATTTGAATCAAACAATTAACAAAACAATGTCGTTTTTATAGAAAGGAGATGTGTAAACTGTTGTTGATCTAAAATGTAAAAGTTGTTTTGAATACCTGCATCCAATTTGCAAATTGTTGAGAACATTTATTTAATTCTGACCAATAAGAACAAGAGTTGGTTCACACTCTTTCTTTGACTTATTAGATGACTTCTAAAGACAACTGATGATCTGATATTAAAATTGTTTTTTTCAGATGTAAGATGTATCATTTTTCTTCCACTTCATAACTCTGCACTACCTTGTGTTGGTCCATCACACAAAACGTTCATGCATTAGAGCAATCTTAATCTTAATCTTAATCTTGGTCTTGATCTTGATCTTGATCTTGATCTTGGTCCTCTGACCTTCGCACGTTGCTTCAAGCGTCACCTTGGTGACCCGTTACGGTGCAAATAAAGAAGTCTCAGACACAATAATTCACGTTGTGTCTGAGAAGCTTCGTTTTATCACAATGACTAAATAAGAAATGTTCAAGTGGTTTGGATACTTTTGCAAGGTACCAAAGGTCCAACAGCTGCCTTGTTATCCAGTGGGGTGGGGCAGTGGAAATGCTTCTGTGAATTGGACTCAGTGTGTTATTGATTAGCTGCGTTGGCTTTCCTCCAGTCAGCTTCACTTGCACATACAATCAATATCAGAGCAGAAAATTCTATTACTCCATTCTTCCATTCAGTAATGATGTTATGGAGCCTCTTAGCACTGACAGATGTATATCTGTTAAATGAGAGTGGTGCCGTTTAGTTCCTGGAGTCCTGCTGGGAGTGAGGCCGCTTCATGTTCAGAGCAGAGACAGAGAGAGAGAGTTGCTGGTTTGTCTGTTTAGAGCATTTAGAGTCGGATCCTGAGGCCGTCCTTTTCACTGTAGGAATAATGGCCGTCACAAACTGGACTCAGCAGGGCTGAGCTGTCCTGTCCCAGTCTGGCATGGACTGGATGGACGACTGAGGCGGCAGACGGCTCCCCAGCAGTCAGCACATTCTTACACACACATGTATGCACACACACACACACACCGTCCCAACCTTATTCATCTGTTCACACACACAAACCGGGGAGCAGCACGTCAGCTGCTAATTATTCAGCGTTTTGTTGAGTGTGACACGAGGCTGTCATTTTTCTAAAGAGAGCGCGGGCTGATGTGGAGATGGATTTACACGCCGCACAAAGCTGCTGTAATCGGACTGATTTATTTTGAAAGGTGAGAAGAGATCATCCCTAAAACGACGCCTGTAAATAAAAAGGCTTGGCCTGTTTTTGCTCACCGTTTCTGGTTTCTCCACACCCTCATGTTGGTGTTTTCCTGCAAAGCGAGAAACTGTTTCCACCAAATAAAAACTAGATTTACACTGAACCGTCATGCTGAGAAAGAAAGTACACCCTCTCCTACTTCAAGGTTTTGATAGCGACCTTTACGTTCTACACCTCAAACTCCAGTCCTCAAGGGCCGGTGTCCTGCAACTTTTAGATGTGCCTCTGCTGCACCACCTGAATAAAATAATTAAGTTATTAGCAAGACTCTGTAGAACTGATCTACACAAGAAAGAGGTAATTAAGCCATTTCATTCCAGTGTTTTGTACCTGTGGCACATCTAAAAACTGCAGGACAGCGGCCCTTGAGGACTGGAGTTTGACACCTGTGACCTAGATGGTATTTAGCAGAAGCTAATACTAAAATGCTAAATATTCATTATGTTGATATCTATCATGTGTCAGTTATTATTTATGGTAAATATCATATTCACACCTCCAGACACCAGCAGGAAAAGCCTAATTTCCAGATATTTTTTTTTCTTTCAGTTATATATCGTATTCTTTCTAGAGCCCTAACATCAAGTTTTTCATGTTATGGTTTTAATATGAAAAACCATAATATGAATGGTTGTAGATTTTCAAATCTACAACCTTTGCCCAACAGTTTAATTTTGACATTATAATTTACATCTTACATAATGTCTTTGGATATTTTATCTATCTTTATATATTCTCTTCCAAACGTTTTCAAAGTTAGCAATAGCGATAAATTGCTGAACAAAAAGTTGGTTCTGCCAGCAGCGCGATAAGCGGACATACATCAGTCTTTACCATCTTCAAAAATCTAACTTAACTGGACTGGATTAGCTGGTCGCGGTCAGTGTGGTTCACCTCTACTAAAGCAAGAACTGTTGAATTTCGCTGACCCTGTCAGCAAGGTGCATGTTTTCTCTGTCCTGCTCAACTTTCTGATACCAATTTGTTTTTACGAGCATATCCATCATTGAATATAGCAGCAGAAGTAATGCTTTTTGAAAGTGATATATAAACTTCCTAAAAGTAACACTTAGAAAGGCCTAACAGACGTTGCAGATGTTTCTGGATCACGTGTTTCCTCTACTTTCTTCTGCTGCTACCAATGATCAATTAGAGACAGATTCTTCTTCTTCTGCTTGGCTGCAGACACTGTTGTGTGGCTTTAAGAGGCAGCATAAAGGGCAACCGAAAGGGTGTCCAAAGTGTGGCGCAGGGACCGTGGAATAAGTGTGTGGCCCCTGACTGTACTTCAAATGTGGCCCTCCAGCAAATGGAGTTGATTGAGATTTTTTTTTTTGGTAATGTTTTAGGATAACATTAACACATTTCTATTGCTCTTTCTGCTGAGAACAGATTCTAAGACATTTTCTACTATAACAAAACCGAAAACATTTAAAGCAGAAATAATTTTGTTCATGTTTGTGTCAGAGCTGCAGCTGGGGGACCGCCCCCCTCCCACCACCCCTCTCAACCAAAATGCAGCACAAACACCAAGCAGGAAGCACTTTTGCTGACAGTCACAAACAACACATTCACAGCGCTGACAGACTGACCCCTCATAGTGAACGTTTGGACGCTGCCATTAATCCCTGCCTTCCTGTCCTCCTTCGCAGGGCGAGCATCAGTAGGGATCCTTTCTACGACATGCTGGCCACCAGGAAGAGGAGGATAGCCAATAAGAAATGATGACTGTATATCTGGGACTGAGAGTCATTGTGTGTCTGTATGTGTGGGGGTGTGTCTGTAGGCGTGTGTGTGTGTGTTTTTTTCTACGGAAGTTGTGAAGGTCTCCCATTCAGTGATTTCAGGGCTGAGGGACAAGCACAGGGACAAGGGATTCTGGGTCATTTCTGGCCCTGGACTGTTTGCATCTCAAGTCTTTTCTGATGCTAAAGCGAGGAAGAGGAGAGAAAGTTCTAATGAACTCTTCACCAAGCTGAGTTACAGTGAAGAACAGCAGAAGAAGAGACGCTTTGACTGTAATAAGGGAGCTTTTACTCTGCAATGCTTGGGAGAGACTGCCCTCTGCTGGGCTCCTATGGAATTGAACATACTTCACCTTATGTGGTGCCTTGCACTAGAGCTTTTTCACATTTTCTTTACAGTATTTTATCTGGATTTTATGTGTCAGACCAACACAAAGTAGTGCAAAATGGTAATAATACAAGGTTTTTATTATTTTTACTGGTAATCTGAAAAATGAAGCATGCAGTTGAAATTAGCCCCGCAGTCTGAGTGTGCTCTACCAGCTTTGCACTGGTCTGAAATTGTTGCCCATTCTTCTTTGTAAACCAGTTGAAGTGAAGTCAGATTGAATAGAGAGCCTTTCAGAACATCGGCCTTAAAAAAGGACAGCATATTAGGGCCATTAAAGAAAAAGAAGGGAGTAAGTTTCTGCCAAAAATTATGATTATTTGATTATAAACATATTTTGATTATGCTTTAATCAAAAATTTTCTTGAAAAAACAAGAACATTTCTGAGCTCCAAAAGTTGAACATTTTGGAAAGACATTTTTAGGTTAATATTCAGACATTTTCTGGAGCAAAAAAAGAAAACTGAAAATTTCTGAGTTTGAAAAGTTCACTCAAGTCTTGTGGGTTTTCTTACACTTTCTTGCAGGTGTTATAACCTCACTCATCCTTTCTGTCCTGACTGTCGAAAAGCACTACCAGAGCATGATACTACCACCACCATGTTACACAATTTGAATGACTCAGCTGATGAGACTAAACTCAAATGAATCCCACATGTTTTAAATTGTACAAATCATGAACTACTTTGTGTTGGTCTGTCTCAGTAAAGCAGACAAAGAAAAATTGTAAGGAAGTTCTAGAGGCTTGCATATTTGCAAGACACTGAAAAGAAAAGAAAATTCCAAATCCGTCGTCATCTCCTGTCGTCCGTGTGGAGGTACCTACAGGATTCCTGTTGCCAGTCCTCACTTCCACCTCGTCTCACTGCCAACAGGTGACAATGTTTTATAGTGAACTCCTGAAAGCCTCAAGCTCATCAGTCAGCTGGTCTGGTTGGTAGCCTTCAAATGACTGTATTATGCAATCCTTCTGATTTATTCTGTAAATTTACTCACATGTAAATTATAGTACACCCAGAAGAATCGTCATATGTGACGGCACAGAAATGGAAACACGGCTGTATAGAGTTTATTAAATTGGCTGTAGCTTTTAAAAGTTCTAATTCGGGCTCCTGGAAGGGACTCTGTTCTAACAATTCGTCTTTTCTCACTAGTTTCAAATCGTTTGTATTTATTTTCTCGCCCTTTCAGTTAGTGTGTATAGAATATAATGTACAGCTGTTTCTTTTTTATGTTTATGTAGTATCGGTCATGTCATTCAACTCTTTAGTCCATCAGACTACAGTAGAAGAAGAAGGACTCTTTGCTGCTTCCTAGTGGAGAAACGAAGACTCCGCACTCTTAATGATAGGAAATAAACACATGGTGCTGGATTAAAGAAACTAAATTCACCATTTTAGCGGTTCGTTACATTGATTGGAGCAGTTGCGTTTGTCATGGTTGTGTGTTGCTTTGGGGAAACCGCCCTCAGATGCTTTGATGTACAATCTGAATAAAAAAGTTGACAAACTCCCTAAAGGTGACAGGTTTTGTCTTCATGTGCATTCAGTGAGAGAATCCTGATGCTGAATATTTCCCAATAAAAATGATAGACTTACGTGTTTTATGATTTAGTAGAGATTGTTCTGAATAGCCAAGAGTAGAAATACTTCATCACTGGCGTTTTTAAGCTTCATATTAAAAAATATGAGTCTGATTTATAGATACAGTCCAAGGTCCAGAACAAGTAGAGATCTTACACATTGTGTCACAGTGTTGAAAATAGTCTGCCTTCAGTCATTGGCCTAAATCTGGGGCCTCATTTTAATTTAGAAAATTTCAACTAAATTTCATTTAATTTGTCAACAAATTCAATTCAGTTTATTTATATAACGCCAAATCACAGTAAATCTCAACCTCAAGGGATTTTATAACCAGGTCAATGCAGTTCAATCGCTTACATTCAAAATAATGCCAGTTAAATAGAGCATTATGTTCGGTTTGTTATTCAAATTAGCTTTAAAAGTTTGGGCTTCTCAATTAGGACTGTAAGAATATATTTTTTAAAAGCCTTTTTAGTCACAAACCGTGTGCTCTGCAATGTCAGAAAACAATTCAGAAAAGTGAGTTTGTGTTTTGAGTTTTTGTTTGTAGTAGCAGAGTGCGGCCAGTAGGTCGCGCCACATGTAAACATTGAAGGACGTAAAAGCTCCAATGCCATTAAATTCATAAATCAGAAGAATAGATTATAAACTCAGCTGGCATATTATTGAATATAATCTTTCAACAGATTTTTTTCTTCCTACAGTAAATCTGACTTTTCTTTTGAATTGCTACGTCTCTGTTGACGTTAGTGCTGCTAACGCGTCATTATTTGCTGAAGCCGTTGCTATAGGAACCTTCATGCGGACCCTTCACGTAACAAAAGAACTTTAGCTCCATATCTTGAGCTTTAGATTTTTCATTCTTGCAACTCAGAGAAAATTGTTCTTTTTGAGAATAAAGAACCTTATATTTGAAGTTCCGTGAGCTCTTTTGATCGAGGTCTTGTGTGAAATTCTGCCCCCCTGTGTCGGGAGCGCGCATTGCAGCCAGAGAGGATCTGATCATTTTCATTCTGATCGATTTCTCGGTAAAACAACTCATATAATCATATCAAGGTTGTAACATTCAGTTTAATCGGCAGCTGCTGTTTTAAAAAGAAGCAATCACGAAATTGTAAAATAAATAAATAAACGAGGTCTTCTGACGCTGTTTTGTGTTATTTTGAGGATCAGTCTTTCTCCAACTTTTGTCTCTTAAGCCTGACAAATAAAAGTCAGTCACCAAACACAGTTTTCCAACACATTGTGTGTATTTATAATTTTTCATTGCTGGCTCATAGCAAGGCACAAAAATGAAGACTTCCTGAAAAGATGAGCGTTTAAACTTTCTGGTAAATTCTGTTCTAAAGTGAAATATAACAGATTACTGGATTAAGGACATTTCTAGTATACTACATGCTATCACACATAAAATTTTTTGAGAATTTTGAAACAGTTCCTCTTTATTTTCCAAAGTTATGGGGGGAGGAGAGGAGAGAATGGATATTTCAGCTGCCTGAAATAATCTGTTCCCCCTCCATAACATGGGAACAAATTAATTTACCTGCAAGTCTTTAACTCTGTTTATTCCTTTCATCAACAACAATAAATCTTGTAAGTTTGAAAATATTTGCTCATTATTTGCCAAAGTTATGAGGGGGAACCACATATTTTAGCTGACTGAAATAATCCGTAAATCCAACACTGTACCTGCATCAGTCATTATGTTGATCCAGTAATTGACCACACATCCTCCGGATTGTTTTCTGTTGTAAAAGTTAAACTGATAAAAAGTTGCTATGTAACTTCAGAGCATCAAGGTACATGTTTCCTTCTGTATCCAATTTGAAAATTAATGTTCGTAATCCTCAACATATATGTATTTGCAGATATTTATCGGTCTTTCCAGAGAGAAGTCCACATATTCAAAAAGCTAATAAGTTTAAGTCCACCATTCAGAAACATGAGATCATTCAGGGACATGTTTTGTGCTTTTCTAATTCTAATCCAGTGTGTAAAAGTGGAACAGCTGGCTTCGTTCCAACACCGGACAGAAAGCTCAGAGCTTTGTACAGAAAACAACCAGCAATTACCGGCTGAGTTTCAACGTCAAGCATTTTCCCCTTTCTTCTGTACATAATAAATGATGCTATTTTCTCTCAGTGAGAGCAATTTTCCCCAGGTTTTAAACTCATCAAACCTTCCTCAGAGCCATCAGTGTGATTAAGGGAGCCCATTTGGGCCAAAAAAACCCACAATGACCCTAATCAATGACATAAACAAAAATCTGTGGCACTCTGTAACAATGGCTTACTCAGAGTACGCTTTATTAAGACGAAGAGACCTTTCTTTACAAATCATGTTTTCTTTTTTTTGGATGAAAAAACATTAATGTTTGGCAATTAACTTGTGATTTTAAAGATACGTGATTCACCCCGTTAGAACTCTCCTCCTGAACAAAAAACTAAAATGTCAATTGACGAAACTGAAACTAGTTATTTTTTCCAATAATAGGGCTGCATCGTTTTGCAGTCGAATATTGACAACATCAACACCAATAAAATATTTGAACAATAAAATTACAAACACCTGAACACACTTAACACAAGTGTTGGGGTTCGATTAAAAAAAAAAAGAAATAAAGATTTGAAGGAGTTTTAAACTATTACTTTTCTAACCTCCTGTTGCAGCTAGCAGGACTACAGTGCTAACACTTGGGTGTACATGTGCAGAAACTGCTTGGCAGTTGGTTTTATCAAAATGTTTGCCATAAAACAAATCTCCAAATGGGTCATAATAACTCAGGGTTAAAATGTACTTTTATAGCTTCATATAGCAGCAGCTAGCTAGCTAGTAGGTAATGCTAACTCTAGAATAACACCAGGTAAACAAGGTCAAAAGGCTAAGAGTCAGTTGCAGCTGTGCTGGTTTTATTTCTGCTCCTCTGTTTTATAGTACACAAGCTAACAACATATTATTATTGTACTTTTACAATGTGTTTATTGCACTTTTCTGCTTTAGGGGGAAGTTAATGTTCAGTCAGCTTAGCCACCAGCAGTAATGACATCCCATATTACTAAGTATGTGATGTCTGAAGGCAACCTGTTGTAATGGATTAGATTAATATTCAACCATGCAGCATTTTTCTGATTTTTGATTGTAAAACAAGTTTCACCCACTTCCCAAATAGCCTGTGCCCTGTTTTGTGTTGGCCTGTCACATAAAAGTACAATTAAAACGCAAGTTCATAGTTGTATTGTGACAAAATGCAAGGACCTTCAAGGTTTTGCTCGTGTTTTGTGTAAAAACACCAGTCAATAACCACATATTTATGTGCATACAAATGGTTCCACTTACACTCTAAAGACGTATTGTAGCAACAGTGGTCTGTGTATTTAAGACCCCCTACACACGTCACGAGCACAAATGGATCCTCGTCAACAGCCTCCACATAAGCCTACTCCTACACGCCTACACCATGGAGGCCAGAGGGACTGTAATTACGAGGGGGACGGTAACAAACGCCGGTCGTTGCTTCCTACACCCACACACAGCCATCAACGCGATTCCATCTTCCTTTGAAGAATTTAAAGGGAGTCGCACGGCGCTCCTGCAGATGAAGGAGTTCCAGTGGTCAGTTTGCGCTGATCCTTGTGAACGCCCCACTCAGGGAGTCACAGCACACTGGTGAGTGGGAGACAAGCAGGTCTTTTAACTGTTAAGTATCTCTTTATTTCTGCTTCTCCCTCGTTATGCCCTGGACTGAGATGAAATGGGAGAAAATAGGAATGAGTCAAGGATAATCTGCGTAATGAGAACCTGTGTGCAAAACACAGAAAATTACCTGATGCTTTTGATTTAGGGAAGAAACTCATTTCCTGTGAGCGGTTTCGGTCGTCTAGATAGATGTTCTGGAAAAAAAAATACGAGTCAGATAACTTCACATTTAGTATAGAGTGAAAGAACTGCACTAAATGGCGTTCCTATTGCTTGACTTGAGGTCTAGCAGGAACAAATGATCTTTCCAGGTTCCCAGTGGCGTTGTAAGTTACGGAGGCCCCGTTGTTCCCGGACTGCTTCACATCAGGGACGCTGAGCTGAGCTGAAGTGTCATGTGTGTTAGAGCAGAGGAAGAACCCCAGGTATAGCAAGAATAACATGCTCCTAGGGGTAAACAGCTGCCAAAAGAGTCAGAAAGGTAATGCAGAACATGTGTATCAAGATGTTAGAGGGCATTCCCTTTCCCCACTCCACATTCACACATGGAAACATACCCAAAACACTTTCCAAAGCTAAAGGCTCCTCCGCAGGATGTCTTCCACCCACACTGCTCCCCTGGTGACCCTGAAGTCAGAGAGGATCCATGCTATTGGCTGCCTGCTGCCCTTCAGTGAAGCACTAATGACACTTGTCTCTCTGCTGTCACGTTTAGCTAACACACTTCCACTTCCCGTCGCTCACTGTTATTCTTCGTGAATGGCTCCGTTTGTACACTGTCACTAACTGTACACGCATGAGGACAATGTGTAACATTTCAACATATTTACAAGACCTGCATCATGAGTTATTTCAAGCTAGAGTCAACAACCCCCAAAAAAAGCTTAGTCATTCAGAACCTCACCATTTTCATGATGATGTTGTTCTTTGCCTGATGTTTAACCCATATATTTCCAACGGAGTTTTTGAACGCATGTCCTATAGCCTATTTACCAAACCAGTGGCAACTTCCTTAAGGAACTAATCATAATCCCATCAATTACAGGAAGTAGTTTAGGTCCTAAAGCAACAAAACACTACAAACAACAAAACATCAGCTGGTGAGGCCCATTCAAGAACCTCCCCATAGGATACCACGGTAACCTTAATAACGTTGGGTCGGGCAGTGGAGCGGAGCTGATAGCTACATGTAGCCGTCTCTAAAACGGCTGTTATTCGACCTTTATAGCTAAAATCTCACTAACTGCAATCATGACAGAAATCACTCTTTTTTTCTGAACGTCTAAGCATGTGGTCGCTAAATCAGTACCGAATTAACTTTACACCAAGTAGCTGCAAGGCTTGGAGGACTCTGCGTCACACCTGCACATGCTCTTCAAATGATCTGGAGAAGCACAAAACACCATCAAGGTAAGGGATGCAGCACGTACCTTACTGCAGCTGCTCTGGACTCTGGGGGAGAAAGACGTTGGGGCCCTACAAGTTGATGATCAGTCATTGGTTAATCAAGTGTCATTATGTAGCAGTAATGTAAAACAGAAATCCCAGTGCAACTTTATGATTTAAAAGGACGTAACACCACAAAAAAAAATATTGTTCTGTTCAAAAAGTCAAGTCTTTTGAGATCTGGTTCTGTTCAGGATATCATAAAGGACAACCAAAAAGATTGTGAATTGAGGATTACAATGCATATCACTTGTCACACATGTATAAACGCCTGGGGGTTTTGGTGTTCAGGCTTCGTGTTGTATTTGGGCTGCAAACTGTCAGTCAGATCTCTGCCTCTCAGCTGGCACTGAAACCAGAGGCTGCACAGAGGAATCCCTGTAAGTGTCCCCATCCTGGCAACCCTCATCTCGCTCACAAGAATGCATCTATTATCTGGCTCTGCTGTGCCAAGAGTGGATGAGTAAGAGCGGTCTGCAGAAACAGCTGTTCAAGCAGCGATCAAAAGAAACAGGAGAGACTTCTTTGATTACTGCCTCTTTGTTCACCTTCCACTCCAACTTTTCTATTCACTGCTGCCGCTCTCTAACCGGGACTGAAGGCCAAGGGAATCCACAAGACACTGCTTGGTATCATAAAACCTTCTGCAGCAGCAACGTTTTCCTACTCACTGAAATCCATTACATTTGTAGCATTTGCACCAGTCTCCAAAGAAACAAAGTCCCCCCTGTCTAACTGTACACCCTTCACCTCTTTTGTCACAGAGTCTTTGGTGCTTATCACTTAGAAGCGCATTCGTGGCCTTGGCTACGACTGTGGTCTCCTTGATTCACCGGGTTGTCTCTCCCAGGATTTTAGGCAGGAAGCTCCACCCTGATGTTTGTTTTGGCTCAGGCGGAGACGAGTCGAGAACTAGATGAAACTCCCTCCAATCTGCTGATTATCTCCTTCTGAAGGCAGGAGGACACCAGATTTCATCTCGGCAAAGAAAACGTTCTTCCTACGACGTCCTTGTTGCTTCATGTTCAAGGCCACAGCGACCCATTGAGTGTCAGGAGAGATGCTTTTACATTGTCTTCCGAAACTACTCAAACCTTCAACAGCCCCCAATTTCAGTGAATTTTATTAGGATTTTATATGGAAAGTTATGCATATTTATGAATTGGAAAGAAAATAATGTGTTTTTGCTGGTAAAAATCTTTGTGCACCTTTGAATTGCTGTATAATTTTCAAAAATCTTCTTTACAAAATGCTGTGGCCTGCACTCAGTCGAGTGTGTCTGAGAACAATTTGTAAGAATACAGAAATAAAACTAAAGAGTTCCCGGTGGTTCTATTCATTCGTCATGTTAGGCCCTTTTTTTTGAAAATTCCAGTGTGTGAGTTTGTTCAAACATTGTGCAAGTCTAAGTGGAACCCAGAACAATGCGAGGCTTAACTCGACTGCTTTCCACCTCCTCAAACATCGAAAGGCAGAAGTTTATGTTTGCCCCTTATTGGAAATCTTTTGTGTTGAGGAAAATCACAGAGGAGTCTTGTGTAAGACACCTACCTGCTTATTTGGTGGGCTTGTTAACACAACAGAGACAGCCGTCATCTCTCCCAGGCATGTCAGAGCACGGGAGATGTCGGGAGTTCCCATCGCTTGTCAGGTTATTTTTTTTTCCCACTAGCTGACACAGAAGACTCAGACTCTTCTCTAAATCAAACATTGCACGTTTAATTTGTTTTTTGGACAATGTTGCTCTGCTGTAGTTTACCGATGCAATCGGTTTTGGATGCAGAATGTGAAATTTCCATATAAAGCTGCGACTCAGTTGTGATTACATTCGATTCCACACTTTGCTGCAGTTTCCACACGTTACACAAGCAGGCACCCATTGTCAGTAATGAGCCACCCTTCTCACCCCCAACTCAGACCTCTCTGTGTTTGCCTTGACGCCAAGTCCCTCGCTGTGTCCCCCTCTAATGAATGGACGTTTAACGATCTGAGGGGACCACTCAGCTGAGTGGAAAATGTGCAGATCTACAGAGTACATCTCCACAAAACCCGTGGTAGGAAACAAAGGGCTGAGAACAGCGGAGAGGCGTTCACACGCTTTCAACTCAACAAAGAAGAGAAGTGGCTGTGTTAATATTTGCTAAATGTCCCTCAGCAAGTTGCACCTCATCCCCTCGCTTCTTTCAGTCCTTTAAAGTAGTCTGGCCTAACTCTGGATAGCTCATAGAGGGGCTGAAAGGCGGGGTAGAAACCGGACAGGTCAAAAAGTCTCCTGTGTGCAGACACACAGGGCAAACAACCATTCACACACATAGGAGCAATTTAGACAGAACAGAGTGTTGGAGTAGCGGTGGAGACTGCAGCTGTGAGGAGGAGCTGTGTGGAAACAGGCGGAGCTTCGTGAGAGCAAGTGTTCAGAACCAGAATGGGATCCACCAGAGATTCAATGATTTCTCAAACATGCATGAAAGAATCAAGAATCCAAATACTTTTTTTGATGAGGGAATATTATAATCTGATGTAAATCTCAAAAAAGTCAATTTTGAGATTTACATCTCAAAATTGACTTTTTGAGATGTAAATCTCAAAAAGTCAATTCAATGGGTGGTGCATGACACCACCCATTGCATTAGTTGTTTTTCTTCAATATTCCATCCACTTTGTGTAGTTATGAATGAACCACCATTCTTCTTGTAATGAAGGTCTTCGTTACTTGGCTGGAAAACACTTATGTGTGTTGAATGATAAAAGAAACAGCATTCTAACACTTCTCAATCATTGCTATTTTTTGCTTTAAAAGCCTTACTTTGATTCTTCCTAATGTAAATATTTCTGTTTTCCTCTATTGCATGCTCATATATACAGGCACACACACGCAAAATTAAGGTTAAAAGAGATGACACACTAGGGAACGCCATCTTTAGGCCGTAGCTTAGATGGAGGCCAACAAAGAGAACTGCAAACTGTCAGGTGATATTTTGCTCTGCTGGCCCATAAGGATAGCATGAATTATGGATCAGCTGTACTTTGGTGTTAATAAATGGAATTCATAAATTCAATTCACTGACTCTTCTTCAACCTCGTACATTAAGGGCCAAGCTGGAGAAAAGATCATTCTCCACTCTAACATTCTCCTTTGGCCAAGTAGCTTTATCTCCTCTGAAAATGGTGTGAAAACACCTGGAAATACATTTGGAACTGTGGTGTTACACAATGTCATCACCAGCTCTGTCAGGCTGCCCAGATAGACAGTTAATATCCACATTTGAAATTTGTTTGAACTGGAAAAGGACACCAGACAAACACTAAAGCTGGTTTGAGGCCATATTAAAAATTTACTGACGATGCTTAAAAGTTAAATCCATCCCTCCAAAATACAACAAATTAGACTTACCAAGTATATTAAAAGCAGGAATTATGCCAATGATGCCTGTAAGAAGTATTTGGGTTTATCTAAATATTGGTAAAGCTTAATGATCATGTTTGAGGATGTATGTGCAATTGTTACTCTGGGACTAGAGAAAGTATTATTATTCCACCTTATAAAAAGAACAGATCAGTTGGATCACTAAAAGCCCAAAAATGAATATGATATTTGTGCTGATGTGAGAATGTAAGCATCGTCTGAGAAAATAATCTTCCTGTGTAATTTCAGTTCAAGTACTTATGATCTGTTTGATGCAGCCACCTGAGCACACATCAGAAACATCTGTCAGTTGCACTGTGGTCAAAACAGAAGATATGGAAGTCATAAACCCAACGGCACCGTGTGGTTAAGCAGAACATCCACACCAAACAGGCGATTAAAAGACAAAGGGGGAGAAAAAAAATCTTGAGGGTTTACATTCGGTCTCAGGGATAACCAGAGGAGTCCCAGCTTCAGGAAACCATTCCGCCTTGATGCCGCGCAGACAGGAAGGAGGCTTTACGAGCGGCTCTGTAAATCATAGCGCCTCGCTCCCAGAGAAAGAGAGAGCAAGCGACGAGGCAACAAGGTAGCTTTGGTTTTACGGATCAGATTTACAGTGCATAGCCTTCAGATTGGGTCATCACTTCACCGTCTGTCCACAGAATTACATTAAGCTCAAAGCCAGCGCCATGCATCAGGTTTGCTGCCCCATATATCTACCTATTACACTGGGTGAGGAGTGGCGAGACTGGTAACAATCAGATTATAGAAATGTCAGCGTACTTATCCCACTTTCAAGGACAATTGCTAGACAGTATTTTGGATTTATAACCTACAGCAATAACAGCGTTAATGTAGACTAAATATGGTCATTTTTCCAGTAGTGTGCCCTTGAAAGCAGCAGAAAACTGAAAGAGGAGACCGTTGAATGAGTCGGCCACACACAGATGGCTGCTCCTTTGGTAAACATAGCAGGCGAGTGACGGTGTGACCTTCACAAGGTCGCTAAAGATCAAGTTAATGTGTCTCAAAGGAGGGAAGAAACGGCGACTAATGTCCTTCTGACCTTTTGGAAATGATCCTGCTCAGGAAAACCTAATATGGTCTGTAAAATTTAACTTCATCTGATCCATCCATTATTCATGCATGTAAATAATTTCCTGGAAACTAACCAGCACTTCCTGTGCTGGTTAGTTCCCAGGAAAAGCCCTATGAGATCCTGAAGTTATCAGTGCACCAAGCCAGCTGGCAGACCAAGTCCAGTACCACTCCTCCACACACCATTGTTCATTCAAACCAAAGTTTATTCCAGGACGAATGCAGGAAAAGGAATGACTCCCTCTTTTTAATGATTAAACATTTCTGAGGTGATGCAACTGCACAGCGGGCGTGTCAACCCGTTCAGGACTGATGGGACACAAGTCAACTTTTAAACCTGAACCTTGAAAGACACAAAGCTGTTAATTTGTTAAAGAATCAAAAATACAACTTAATACAATTGGATACAATGTAATATCTCTAAGAACTGCCTTAATTCTTTGAGACATAGATTCAATAAGACGTTGGAAACATTCTTCTGAGTTCTTGATACATGTCTATGATAGAGGCGATGGTGGCTCAGGAGGTCTGGATCACCGGTGGGTTGGTGGTTCCAACTCCTGCTCCATCCAGCAAATGGAAAACAGGAAAGTCAACAAACTAGTTAGTTTATCTGAACTTTATGACATGCTAGAAGTAGCCATCAGACAAAGGGTACACTGTGATTATGTCACTCTTGATCTTGACATGATCCAGAGTGAATCTCATGTAAGCTGTTGTTTAAGTGGTCAGTTGGTAAAAAGGGCCGTAAGTGTGCTGAGAAAATATCCCCCATACTGACCCATCAATTGGTACAAAGCAAGAAGGGTCTAATATTTAATGTTTAGTTGAACTGTCCTTGCTGACAGGATTGTAACCTGGTGTGGTCTTCTGCTGCCGTGGCTCATCTACATTGAGGTTCAGTCCAGTTCAGGGAGATGGCACTTTAATAACCCTTAATTAACAACAACCAAAAAATGAATTAAGATCTACAACTTCTTTTAAGAGGGACCTGGCAAAATAGCAGCACTGTTTACAAGTGTCAATATGACTTAAGGCTCCCACATACTTGGGTATATTCTGTGAGCCGCCCAAACTTCCCGTACATTAGCTGCAGTGCATCATTGAGCAATTGCCTAAATGTCCTGTGACAAGTTCCCTCATTTCTAACAATCTAAATGGATGCTAGCAAGTTTGATGAACCGGGATGCCTAGTCTGGCCTCTTCTCCATCGGGGAAGCCACTGCACACCTCAGAGTGGCCGGGGGGAGGGGTTGTACCTGGCTCAATTAGGCATTGGGCAAGATGTGGAGTACACCCTGGACAGGCCGCCAGTCCGTCACGGAGGAACCCAGAGAGCCAGACTACCATTCATACACTGCCTCAAAATGTCTGGAAGGAACTAAATGAAACTGTAGCAATTCTAAAGCCGAGAAACTTTATATTCTTCATTTGTTCTCCTTTAGCAGTAAATGTAAGGTTGGCAAACTCCTGTCTGGCCACATGTTGTTAAACTGTTATCTGTACTTTTTTATTCAGCTTTAATCAAAAACATGCTGAGTTTTCTGTTTCCTCGACATTTCCTGTTGGCTACCCTGACTTTATTGGAAAGCTAAGCTAAGAAAAACAGGTGCAACATGACAATGGGGAGTGTGTCCTCGGCCCCACCTAGCTCCCCCAGGCCGTGCATTCCTCTGCTGGAGCACTGAGTGGAGACCTGGACGTAACCAGAGACACGAGAATGTCCAAAACCTCCACAGATGGACACGTACAAAACACAGGCATGCTGATGCTGATGTACACACTTTGCCTTCACACTCCCACTTCTAAAGGACAGAATAAACATTAAAAACAATTACTCAACTTACATGTTTTAGAGCATGTGCTGTACTTTGTGCAAATGCAGAGTATTATGTATTATGTATTTTCCAGGCATGTTGTGCCATTTCATAGCATAATCAAGTGACTGTTACCTCCAGTTATAAAAATACGACATATATCAAACACAACTTCAACGAAATCTGTGTCACAGTTTGACATCTTGAAATTGGGTCTTTGCCTCTTTAAGAAACTCTTGCTCTTTCCACCTTCAGCACTTTATTACAAAGCTACTCCATCATGCCATTTGCAACTGTTAGGAGCGCTGGACTGAGAAGTAGTTAGCAGACTCACAGTTCCTCCAGGTGTTTGCCAATTGCTGCTGCCGCTAGTCTGGAGGAGCTGAGCTGAACCTTACCTTGTACGGCTGAAGCTCAGAAAAACAGTAAAGCACCTGTTTTTGCAGAGTGGTACTCCTTGATTGACTGCTTTGAATGTAGAGTAACTTTGTGCCTCAGTATTTCAACTTCTCAAGATTCCGTTTTGAATATTTAAGATACACTCTACGAAAAAAATCCACCACTATTCAAATTTTCCGTGGTTAGTTTAGATTTTTCAGGGAAAATTCAGGGAGTCGGTGAATCTGCAAATAGGCCGGGGTCCACTGAATTGCCATCATTAACTCTAGAAGTCATCATCACTGGCTCAGTGTGTGTGTGTGTGTGTGTGTAGCCGAGTCTCTTCTCTAGACAGTCGTTGAAGGTCTTCGCTGAGGATGAAGACCTTTTGAAAAATGGACGACTCGATGCAATCAGAGGTTCTCAGGACAGCTAACCTTTTACCGTGTGGAAATAAACTGTCATCTCACTCTGATTGTGCTGTATTGTAATTAGGTTTGAATTTGACTGTAACTGGATCTGAACGCTGCTGTACTCCATGACTGGATTCTACTGGACCCAATTTAATAAACATAAATTTAAACAAGAAGACGCTTCATTCGACATTAATTGGTGCCGTTTGTCTGGTAAAGTGTCCTCAGATGAGATTTGACGTGAATATGTCCTGTATAAATAAAACAAATTGAACTTAGCTGAATTAAATTTGGTTGCTAAGCCTGGTTGATAGATGGCCGCTGCAGACATTATTAGGAGCGATAATACTGCCGCACTCTTGTAAAAGGACGAGTTTGTTTTTCATCAAAAAGTCTATTTACAAGCAGGGAGTTCTCGGTTTATTGCCTTTTGTGTCCGTGGTGGACAGAAAGGCTCAGCTAGGCATTCTGTAAACACTGAACTCCTCAGAAGGAATCTGTGTACAACTCTTTGTTTAGCAGACAGAACACAGAAGATCAGCTTTTATTCCTTTCTGAGGAGTTATTTTAGCCCAGCGTGAGACCTGGCTGGAGTCTAAACAGGCCAGTCCGTCCTCGCCGCTCAGACACAACAAGCCGTCAGAGCATGCTGGCTTCATAGCAACTCCACGATCCATGGCAACTGGCAGCCAGGCCTGGCTGTGAGAGCGTGCTGTGCTTCATATCCAACCAATGTACTCGCCTTGTATGTTACATCCACCACGGTCATTTATGGGGGATTAATATTCATCAACATGAGGCTGCCCTCCTTATTTTCAGGCAGTTGTTTCCATTTTTTTGTTCCCCCAGTCTGCTCCACATTCACAAGGCCACACTGTGCACCAATCGTATTATTCTGTTTCCATACTGACTCCAAAATATCCAGCAACTAGTTCACATTTAGATCCCCTTACGAGGCAGTATTATGTGTGAGCCAGGCACATAGAGCCGTTTTATAGCACAATCAAAGAACTATTCTGACTTCCATTGCTATAAAAATGCCATATATATCAAATTTGACTTAAAAGAAATTTGACTTTGGAATTTAACAAATTGAAATTGGGCCTCTGTCTCTTTAAAAACTCCTGCTCTTTCTGAAACTCCGCCTTCACAACAAGGCTCCTCTATTACCTCCTTAACTACACTTTTACCAGCGTTTCACTGAGAAGTAGCTCCTATATTGAGCTCAGCAGTTCCACCAGGTGTTTGCTAATTACTGCTGGCTAGTCTGAAGGAGCCGAGTATTGGAGTCATGGAGGGAGGCGGGGCTAAGTCCACCCTGGCGTTTTGCACAGCTAAATGCTCGCCACCGGAGACCAAAGGATTTCTCAAACATACAGAAAAGAATCGAGGGAACAGTCCAGGTATGTATTTGATGAGGGAATAACATTATAACATGATCTGAAACACAAAAATGTCGATTTCACATAATGCCCCTTTAAAAAAATTTTTCAGCAGCATTATTGTTATTATCACCATTCTGATCAAGAGCTCCACAAAGCCTCCAGTCACCACCCTGACAGCCCCCTCCTCATCCCCTCCACTGATTCAAAGGATGCCCTCACAGGACTCCATGGAGCCGTTCGGCTTATACGACAAACCACAGCTGCAGCAAAGACGCATTCCTCCTATACGCTGCAGCAAACTGTTTTAATTAAATTGCTTCATGAGACAGAAAGACAAACTAAATTGTTACAAGAAGTGAGGGAACTGGTGCATTTAGTTTTTCTGGGGGGTAAAGGGGGACGCCGTGGGGGGCAGAATTATGACAGTGGGGGAGGGGCCTGTGGTCACGTTGGTGAGGAAACAACAGGAAACTGTGAGATAAATTGCAAAGTACATTCCATGTGTGCTGAGTGAGTGAAGAGATTTAGAGCAGGGGGGATTCTGGAGCTGCAGCAGGATCTTTGCTCATGCTGCACAGAGTGGGGTGTTGGTTTACAGTGGGCTCTGGGGAATATGCAAAGTCAGGACTTTTTTGATTATGATTTTTCCTTTATCCCCTCTACTGTACCTTACATTTATGCATCTATGTTCCTCATTATTGGATGAATGAAAACACTTGCATCTGGTGGTCAGTTGACCGGCAGAGCAGCAGCAGGTTGGGGAGGGGCCAATCATGTGCTGCCACTTCCAAAAAAAAACAACTTTTCTGCAAAAGAAAAGCAGTTTTAGCTAAACAAAGTAGTATAATTGATCGTTGTGTGTTTTTTTTTTTTTTTTTTTTTAATCAAAGGTGAGTGAGAGGTTAGGGTTTGTTACTTTCAGAGTGTAAATCTTTATCGGAATGTGAAATGAAGTGAAGTTGGGAGTAGTGAGGTGTTCAGATTTGTTGTTTAATCTGAAATTCCTCCTGGGAATCAGGCCCTTCGGTTGAATGGCAGCACAGATCTGCTTAGTGTCAGTCGCCGGCCAGATGGAAGGCTGCAACAGGATGTTGACACTGTATACACTGGCATGTCGTCCACCCACATTCGGGATCAGATGTGTTTTTCTCGCAAGATAAGGTCAAAATGGAAACACAAAACGGACAAAAAGAAAAGTTACCTTTTGCTGTCTTGTTTTATCGCACATTTTATGCCACATTGTGACCCACGAATCTGGATACTGGATCTGGGAAGTGACATTTGAGCCAGTGTGACTGTAATTCAGATGCAGGTCAGAAACCTGTATCTGTCTCCCCCGTAACCATAGGAACTGTAATCAGTGCGTGTTTTTGGTCATTTTGTGCATTCGGCAGCACTTTTCATTACAGGATTTGAACTTTGCATCTCATATTGAAGTTGTCAGGATAGCAAATAAACATTTTGTTTTCATATATTGAGGCAGCCATGTTGGGTTTTGAGGTTAGGCTAGGAAAGAAATAACAGACTTCCCAACTTTAGGAGGAATTCTTAATAAATTTCCCCAAACTGGAAACCAGATATTTCAACTCCTGGTTGTAAGAAGGCATGGAGGATTGTTTTCAACATGAATTTTAAGCAGAGTGAACGTTCCTATAACAACCTTGGCATTCTCACTTTGTATAAATCCAGATTCGTTGGTCTCGAAAAGGGAACCAAACCTTCTTCAAGCAACTTCCTTATCAAAAAGACACAAACTTAATAATTGACACATTTGCATTGGTAGTTTTTTTTTCCACATAAAAACCACTGATTTCTAGAAAACTTTAAATCAGGGACCAAACCCCCATTTCTTTAAAGTTGCCTTTGTTCAGTAACAACTAAAATACCTTTTTTTCTTTTTTTAAATTCATCCACAAAATACTTCACATTCATTCTGTTAGTGTAACACAATGTATCTTTACTTTGCCACTGCAACACAATGTCTTTTTCTGTAGGACTTTGAATTGTCTTGTTGAAATGTCCTAAACAAATCAACCTGATTTATTTAAACAGAAAGTTTAAATAAATAAAAAAAATAAAAAATAAATAAGTTTAAAGATTAGTGGTGACACACTCTGTGTTGTGTTATACCACTCCTCGCCATTAGGTGGAGCCGCTGACAAGAAGAAAATGGGAAACGGTAAGAGATGATGCTGCTAAAAGCGCTGTTCGGTTAGCTTGTACTTGTTGTGCTCCGTTAAGTAAATGCTCCGAGTTATTCAAGAATGCGTCTCGTTTTCCACACCGTTACACTTCATTACTTGTGTAAATAATTAGCAGCTTTTCTGTAAATTACTGACGCAAACATGATGTTTAGTTAAACGTTCAAACAATGGAGTTGACATAAACTGCTCAATGCGTTCAAGATTTGAAGTGTTTTCATTGCGGTCTTAGTCAAGACATTAGCTTTATATTAAAAAAAATAGTTATTACAGAATTATATGTTTTCATTGTACTAAATAATATAAAATCTTTCCAAATCTACTGGAGGAACTGTCTGAAAAACAGTAAAAGCCTGTGGAATGTGCTGACTGAACTCTGACCCCCTCCAGGCATCATTCACCTGAGATGAAGGCCTGATCACTTGAGCCCATCTGATCAATTAAAGACCCAGAGTTTAGCCAAACTCGGGGTCAGCGGACCCAGAGTTTAGCCAAGACCTACAAAGTGAATCGGACAAGATGAAAGATCACAAGCTGCACAGGTGAAGCCAAGATCCAAACCTGATAAAAGGTTCCCAATAGCAGAATGAGGGCAGTGTGAGGGGATCCTAAACTGAAAAAACTCTGGCTTGCTCAGGGAACTCTGGAAGGGGATTAAGGGTTTAATGAACTGCCTATTGGGAGCCACAAATTTCAGCAATAGGCATCAAAGCAGGGCAGAGGGAGCCTGTCACAGAGAGCTCATGTGAGGAGGGGCCCAGTGTGTTAGCATAGAGCTAGAAAAGCTCTCTTAGAACTTACAACTCCAAATATCGCGAGCGTTCCTAAAACCCTGATCATTAAAAAATGTTTCAGAACTGTATAATGTTGGTTTGTTTCTCCTAATGTTGTAAAAATATATATATATAAATTACTTTGTGTTCTGATAAAGCTAAGAAATGTCCAAACAGAGATACAAACGTCATTTTTAGACAGGATTTATTTAGTCTACCTTTTCACTGTGACAGAACTACATTTGTGCCAGTCAGCTGCGTTTCCATTACAAATCTTTGTTTATATTCCACTAATGTTAGAAAAAAAAAAAATAATGCAATTGCGGTGCTTCCATTAAATAAGAAATTAAATTAAAATTACACCTGAATGAGAATAAAAAAAATCTCTTCCATGCGCCAGAACTTTTTATTATCGAAGAAATTGAGTTGTTTATTTATTTATTTTATTTTTTGTGTTTGTTTTAAATTAGCTTGTTTCCATTTATTTTTGTAATTCCAATTTGCTCAACTGGAGCAGTTGTTCAAGAAAGATGTCAGGCGGTCAGAGAGACAAACGGTGACCATGTAGCTCACTGGAAATGAGTTGCACTTGCTTTCAGACAGGCTGAGAGGAAAGAGAGAGCAAGAGAGGGAGGGCGGCAGCGACACACACACATACACATACACACACACCCCCACACACACCCCTCTCAGCACTGATTCATGAGTTCGGCTGCCGTCGGCTCAGCCTACCTGTTGGTCTGACGTGGGGCCCCGGGCTGATCGTGGACCTGATCGCGGAGTTTGGGGGGTTAAAACCGACTGAACCCGGAGTGGATGAGGAACCTAAACATGTTTGTTCGGTTATTACTTTGGACTGCTCTGGCCGCGTACCGCGGGACGCCGACCTGCGACGGATTTAACATAGATGTTAAGTTTCCTGTGATTAAACGGGGGAGAACCGACGGGAGCTTCTTCGGATTCTCGGTGGCTCTGCACAGACAGACGAAGGGCTCCGACAAATATCTGTAAGTCGTTTGTGTTTTTGGGAAACGCTTTTTGTTTCACCCGATGGTTCCCTCAGGTTGTCGGTGTGAGCAGAGATCCGGTGTTCAGCCAAGCATTACCTGGGCGAGCTGGCGCACACTCACCTGCCGGACAACCTGAGCCTCTGCGCCTTGTTCGCTGGTCAGATGCGGTCAACTGTTCCTGCCCGGTCCCTGGGGGGGGGGAGAGGGCACTTCATTTCTCAAAACAAGAGCAGATGGAGAAAGGCGGCTTCATTTTCTCCCATCCAGGTCGGAAAGTGTCAAGAAGGACGTGTAGAACCAGGGCCGGCCCGAGCGTGTACGAGGCCCTGAGCAGAGTTTAACGTGGGGGGGGCCATTTTTTGTTTCTTTGGCTTCATACAGACTTTAACACACCTTGTGCAGGAAATATGACACAATTTTAGACACAAGCAAGAAGAAAAGAAAAGAAAAAACAAAACTCCACCCTAAGAAAGTAACTAATTATTTCGTAATTTAACAATTACTGAATATTGATTAATATGCTTGAGTAAAAGGGAAATATTTTTCATGGGTAATATTTTAACAGCCTATAAAAATATATTTCATATTGTCCCATGATGCCACTAAGCACGTTCACGGTAAGTGTCCTTTTACCATGGCCAGCAAGTTTGATTTATTAATATGGCAACAATTCAGAACAAATGTCTAAAAGCACATTATCAAAAAAAAAAATCCCATCTAATTAATATGCAGAAATATTATCAGTTCAGCCTGATCATATAGACAGATTCAAAGTCAGTTATGCACATTCTAATTTGATTCTAAATAAATAAACAAGTCCTGCTAATCACATTATATGTACATAATGTATAATGCCCATTAGGAACATATGGACACGTTGCAATGTGACATCAAGATCCCGCAAATAAGCTGCTTGTGGATGATGGCTATCATTAGCTGTCAAGTTGTCAATATAATGCGCTAAATCTTAAATGTACACGTGATATACAGAAAATAAACAACGTATGTTTGTACTAATTGTCAAAATTACATCAACTAGACAAGCTCAGGAAAAGTTTTAATTAACAAGAAATAGCAAGAGAAGGGGAAGTAGGTCAGTTGTGCTAGCTTGACTTTGACAACCTTAGCATGTAGATGTGCTGCAGAATTGCTGCGTTTCGGTTCAGGGAAAAAATAAGAAAAGGGCGACTTACGCACTGACTCTCTGGCATATCATCAGTAGAGCAGGAGTTTAAATTAGCTGTGTCAATCACTTATCAGTTGTCATGGTAACAGGTCTGTGTGTAGTGCAGCCGACACAGAGAGCGAGAAAAAATAAGAATAAAAGTGGTTTTGAGTTGTTCCTCCGAGGTTTTTCTGTTATTTTGTGTTTGTTGTGATGCGCAGCACTAAATGAATAATACCTCCACCTCCAGGGTTCATTCTGTCAACCGAATTGCTCCGGCGCTGCTGTGGACGCCAATTAAAACAATCGTCCTTTTGCCTTCTAGCTTCATGTGCACGTATATAAACAATAACATGCAACGTGTCTGTCCATATATATATATATTTACAAAATGCTCTGGAACAAAATGAGTGTCTAATTTGGCTTTGCAGTGGAACGTCGCAGAACTAATGACTTTCACTAGAAGCAGGTCGGAAACACGATGAGACACGTTGTGCTCTGGCCGACACGGGGAAGGGTTCAGCAAGTTGTCAAAGTAAAATGCGTCTCCTGAGGCTATAAGCAACTCGGCTTTACATGAACAGGATTCTCCCTGATGCCCTTAAGTTACAACAATAATTCACATGTTGTTTATCCAGCATTTCCAATAAAATACCTATTTAGAAGTAGTTGCCAATCAGTGAAATATTACTAATGTTTTGAAAATATTCACCAGTTTTGAAGGTTTTTTTCGCTTTTACACTTTGAAATGAAAAATTATTGCAGTATAGTATACACTGTATACTATGCAGTGTACATAGACGAGAATATCATGGACAGTGAGTGTGTGTAACAACAAGCTCTCAAACTTTCTCCAGATGAATGAAATTCTTTTAAACTCTGCAGTCGTCTGGTGTTGGATTTCACTCGGCCAATCACAGCGGCCTCTCCGTCCTTCATCACAGAGCATCTCTATAACCTTCTCTTATCTGCACTGCAGTTCTGCTTTGATACAGGAAGAGACTTGTCGACCACTTCCTCTGTGTGGTCAGCAACCATGAGTCTCCATGCAGAGCTCACGGCTCACTGGTTTAATTTCTGCAGCGTGCCAGACCCAATATGTACCAAAATATTCGTTCTGTTAGCGGGACGTGCCGTCCCAGCTCCGTCCCTCGGGGGTCGTTGCCATGCAGGGTCACCCTACTAGGAGCAACAGGGGGTGAAATAAAATAAAATTTAAAACAGTAGGAAATTAATGCAAGTAAAGATCAAGACCTCTGCAGCAGTCTTTATGATACCTGAAGATGGAATTGCAATTGTAATACTGTTTTCTGACACTGACTGCAGAGCATTTGCTTTCTATTCTACTAACAAACATGAACTGATCTGCATTTTATACATTTTTAGAGGATTTATAGGAATAAGACAATTATAATGATAATTCAAAAAAATCATTACAAAAAAATGTCAGATAGAAATAAGTATTTGGTTGTCATATTTAGACCATGCATGCATGGATTTAAATAATATGTTCTTGACAAAAACATATTGTCAAGAACATATCATATTATTACATATTAAACATATTGGCACAGTAGAAAATTGTCCTGTTGTTCTTTGCTGTGTGTTGGAAGCCAGGCGGCTAAGCTAAAAAATTATTTCATGCAGCTGCTACTTGCTATAGTTAGCAAGTAGCTATCTATAGCTATCTATTATTATTATTTTATAGAACTTAATTTACTTTAGCAATAAATTCCCACTTTCTGTTCATGAGAAAGATTTGTGTACTCTGCATGTTTTGTTGTAGAATATCATTTTTATCTCTAATACCTACATTTTCCTCCCTTCTCCCTTTTAAGCTGAGGTTTTATACAAACTATATAAATCTGTAACGACACATAACAATGTGCTGATGGAGCGTCTGGTTCTTGATGTTGGTCTTATTTGTGTCTCTGCTTCAAAGAGTCGTTGCTTGCTGTTTCATAGTTATTTGATAAAAGCAATAGACTAAGAAAACTGAGTTGTGCAATCGTTTCAAACCACCTCAATTTCATAGTATCTGGTTAGTCAAACTCATTTGTAATCATTCAATTTTTTTACGGATTTGCTCTTTAGTGTCTACATCTGACCAGTGCGGCATACTGTAGAGTTTGTGGCTAAAAATAAGGAAATGGGATGACTAGACAAGACCTTTTAGGACTTAAAAAATAATAATTTTAATCCTAATCAAGGTAGACATGGACTCTACTGTCAATATTTACCAACATATATATATATTTTCTTTCGTAAGTTTTACACCCACACAGTGGTGCTAAAGGTTGAAATATCAACAAGTCATAGAAAAACATAGAGAACATGCTACCCAGCCAAGCATTTTATAAAATGTCCCCAGATGAAAACAATGTTAGTAGCAGCAAAATGTGAGCTTTGTGGATACAAAACTCACAATAGAGTTTTAGTAGCAACTAACAATGTTAGCTGCTCCATAGCTTCTAAAAATAAAAACAATGTTAGCATTTTGCTGCTGATTTTATTATGAATGTCGCTGTACAGAAAAACAGGCACTATTCAATCTGGAATATCAAAGAGGAGTGAGTCAAATGGCATGAAATACTCAAGAATATTCTTTATTAGTTTAGTGAATTTTAATGATTTTAATGAAATATTAGAGCATGACTTTCAATTAGAAAATGCCTCTGGAATTACCTGGATTGGGACGTTATTAAAGGCCTCGACACACGGGAGGCGACTTCACTCACTCTCCATTCATTTCTTATGATGAGGTGACAATCGCTTTCTCTCCTCCAGCCAAGCAACCAGCAACGTGCATGCGGGCTAGCAACGCAACACAAGACAGTTGAAAATTGTCCAGCCTTTGTCACTGTCTCTGCCTTCTCTGTTGTGTCCCATGTGTTGGGTTTTTCCCTCTTGGTGTTGGATGCTTTCGCCTGTCGACGTCGATTGTCATTCCCCGTGTGTCGAACCCAAAACGGTAGAGAACGTATCTGAAAGTCAGTTTCATCAGACAGAGACACACATGGTCAGGTATAGAACCAAACTGATGTCATTTTTTTAGTTGATTACTGTACCATTGTTCAGTTGGTGTTACAACATAAAAATGAAAGCGTCTGTGTCTTCTTAACAGAGTGCTGTTGTCAAAGTCGGGTCTACTTTAAAAAGTTTCACCCACTAAATTATCTGCCATGTGTGGAAACGCCAATGGTTGATATATCAACTTATAAGTTGAGTTTAGAATCTTGTAAAGCTCACACAAAGTGCTTAATGTCTATTAAGCACAAAGAATCATCAATTAGGATTCATTTAAAGTATCAGGCAAAAGTCGGGCTGCTTAGAAAGGATATGAAGGATGACTCAAGACTTTGCTAAGGAATATAAACTAGTCGAAACAAGTCATGGGTGTAATGGGTGCTTTTCACCCATGACTCAGAAAGAGTCATGAAAGTGTAGACTGAAAGTGACCATCCTCTAAATTCAGTCATAAAGTTCTCTTTAACCTGTTCAAATGTTCATTATTATCCATTTGGACCAAATATTCTAGATTCCTGGTGGAGCTGGTAGGTAGAGTGGGGGGTTGGTGTCCAATAGGAAGCTGGCATTACTTCTAGGAGTCAATGTTGAAGATACCTGAGGCCATTCTGCAGTGGAGTGTCTATCTTCACTCTCTCTCTGTTGTTGAATCTCCGTTTCTTTTTTGTTTTGGTTGTCCTCAGTTGTGGAGGGGAGGAGGGCCTGGGCAGTCAGCTGGCCACCTATTGGCTCTTCCATTTCTTTGACCCTGTGGTATGCTTGGAATGTATTACTTTTCTGTGCAAAGTCACAACCTGCCAGGTTTCAGGTTGAGACAAGCTGCAAGTGAGAATGATGATCTCGGGGCATAAAAGCAAAAAAAAAAAAGCACGAAAGGGACCAACAGTTGAAGAGTCCCTGCACTTTCTAAGGGTTGAAGCAAATGGTTCATCAGACCGATGAATATTTAATTGGAGCTGAAATGCGTTTGATTTTTCTGCCTCGTTTCTGTCTGACAGCCTGAGGCCAAAAAAACCAGACATTTATTTCGTCGTGGTCTTCCCCTCAGCGCTGTGAGCTGCAAATTAAACTGGTATGTTCCAGTATACACACTAATCTGATGTTCAGTCAGAACACGCAGAAGAAACAGGTTCTGTTTTCCTTCCATACCGCAGAGCTAGCCGGAATTAAAGAGGATGTCATGTCAGACACAGTCAGTACTTCCTGTGTTGAAATGCAGCTACTATAACAGAATACTCACTCTGTGCAATCAAAGTCCACCTTTGCTCTGATAAAGACACGTCCTAATGCACCAGAAACTAGTAAGAGGCAGAAAGACCGATCCTTCATTGAGCTTGAATAATGCTTGTTTGTTTGGCAGTAACAGGTTGGCAACCAAGTTTTACAGAGGAGTGCGAGTTTTGGATCAACCTTGTGATTTATGTGTTGATTAGGCCGTGACCTCCCTACGTCCGTCTCGTAGGGGTTCACTTTGGACAAACGTTCTGTCCATCAGTGGCCATGTAGAGAAAACAACAACTGTGCTCTCTGAAACCACAGCAAGATAATTATGCTGATTTTTGACCCAGTTTTCCCTTCCGACACTCACGATGGCTCTGAAGGTAATCTTAGGAGATATTCTTGCAGTGTGTGGTGTGTTAAGGGTGATCTGATCTGCTCAGAAAGACGTTGGGACCGATCCAGTCTAAAAGTTGAGGATGTTTAACTTTAGATCAACACGTTGGATTGTTTTGTGGCCCGATCTCAACGCGTGGAGTGTTTCTTTAGGACAAACAAAGCATTAGACTGCTGAATGTGACTTTTAGCCAATCAGAAAGTGAGGTGACAGAAACGTGAAGGGGAATCCAAAATACACAGAAGACGAAACAACTGCCATTGTGCACCAGAAATTCTGGTGGACATTGGAGACGCTACAGTTTTTATCGTCATGTGTTTGGTCTTTCAATTATAAAGACCAAACACATGTAATGCTAACAACTGCACCAACATGCTGACCAATCCAGTGCTGCCAACTGAGGTGACGCCAGGCAGGATCGTTGTGCCCCCATGTGGAAGTAGAACAAATCGGCGACCAGCAAGTACAGATCTAAAGTGAAGGTTGTGAAGCTCACAGAGCTACCTCAGACATTTGGTCCATGAAGTTATGTGCCGAAAGCCCAATGTTCTGATCTTAAAAGATTCCATATAAGGAATCTTAAAAAAAAATCAGTGTGTTATGAGCCTGCAAGGGAACTTTGATGGAGAGACATTTTTTATTTAGTTTTTTCTTTAATATCTCCTTGACTTGGTGATACGTTTCTGGTCCAATTTTTGTTTGCTAAATAACAAGGCACTGTTGAATTTTAATCATGCTGTCCTTGACAAAAACCTTCATACAGACAAACATGTGGTGGTTATCAATCACTGTAGTACTGAGCTATTAATGAAGTTGATGACAGATATTTGTCCATCTTTTACATGTTTCCAGACTTGGTTTGGATTTTGGAAATGATATAAACTCCATTCCGCCCTCTAAATGGTCTGGATAAATCGTGCCTTAAGTGCATGTTCCCCACTGACAATACTCAACCATTTTTTTCCGATTACTTTCGACCAAAGCTCTATGACCACAGGGCATTTATGGTGACAAACCCGGACAATTTTGTCAGAGATTCAGCTCACTTCAGGCTGCTGATTGGTCAGTTGCTGACAAACCCACTGGATTGACTGACAGATGGCGTCACGTCAATAGCTTCAAGAAGGCACCTTCTTGAAGCTTCTTCAATAGAGTCTCTGTGTGGATTCAGATCTCTGTACGCCATCTTTGATGTGAAGCTCCCTGGAGTTTGTTAGGGAACATTAGTGAATAAACGGCATCATGAAGATTAAAGAACACCTGAAGCTGTCATCCGAAATGAAAAGACAGTGGCACAACAGCAAACCAACCAGGATATGACCGCTCACATGAAACTGCCCAGTGACCCTAGAGGAACTGGAGAAACGTACCACTCAGGTGGGAGAAACGGACAACAGGACAACCAATATTCATTTCTTCATGGATCTGGACTGTATGGGTTAGTGGTAGAAAGAAAGCAACTGGTTGAACAAACTAAGATGTATCTGAGATGTTCTACACGCAGCCAACTTGTGAACTTTGGCCCAGATGCAGAACGCAACATTTTGTGGAAAACTGATACTAAAGTACTGAGAGAGTCTTAAGATGGATGGATGGTGCTGTACAGAGAGGTGATTTGCACTGAAGAGCTTTTGCTGTTAGAAAAAGACTCCTTCCAGCGTAGAAACGATGCCGATAGATTTGCACGTGGCATTGATCCAACATTCCTCTGTGCACAGAGGCTGGTGCACTTTGTCTGTGAAGTGTGTCTGTGGGAGAACGATGGAGCTGCTGCCATAAATCACCTTCAGATGCCAACATTTTATACTTTCTGAGAGCCAACACTTTTACATGACAGTGAACCAGCATTTACTGATCTTCCACAGTGCAAAGGAAGCTTTGTGATGTATGGAGTTGTGTTAATGGCACTTTGCAAAATCCCAGTAACTACCTTCATAGCTTGCAAATGGCGATTTATGAGATTGTGGTCTGTTTTTAAGCAGGTTTAATATGTCATTTATGGTATGTGTTCACTTTTTAAATGGTAAATCATAAATGTTAAGAAATATAAGTAATAAACAATGTTTGTAAATGGTAAATAGTCCTTTAGGACATGCGTTCCACTTTTGTCCCGCAGCCTGACTGACGTCTTGTAATACGACGTTGAAAGCTTTGCAAGTCAGATTTCACGCTTCCTGCTAATCTCTGCAGAGAAGATATTCAAAGGAGAGACTTTTATCGACCAAAGTTTCTGTAGTGGAGATGGATTCTGTCCTCTGTCCCAGCAGCATGGAGAAGCAAGTGCCCTGAGGGGCTAAAGATAGCTACAGCTACATGAAGCTTAAAAAAACAATATGCTTCAACACCTTCCCCCTTCATTCTTCAACCTTGAGGGGAAATAATCCGGGCGTACGGAGTTACATCAGTGTGCATTCAGGCGAAGTTCGCTCAGAATTGTGGTGCATCCAAAGAACATCTTAATGAATGTTTGTCTATTTAAAAAAAATATATTTTTATGAATGACACGTCATATAAAAATCTGTTAAAATGTGTTAAGGGTTCTCTAAATCAGCTGCTAGAAGCAGATATTTCATGACATACCTGTGTTTTCCTTTTTTTTTTTTTTTTTTTTGTTAATATTCAGGGTCAGTTCAAGTTGCCCACTTTTGTGTCAGTGAAAGTTTTTAACCAATCAGTCTCATGCCTTCTCCCCAACTGAGGTCAAAATGTCAACGGTCACTGATACTCTGGGTCCCGCATGCACAATGTTAACTAGCATGGAGGTCACAAAGCGACATGCATCCATGAGGAGTCCAGCCGCGATTGTTTGTGTAAATGTGCATTCCGGTGTGCATGCGTGCATTTGGATGCAGTTCTCCATGTGACCTGACTCAGGGTTTGTTTGTTTGCGTAAGTTAATGCCGAGTGGCGAGGAACTGAGAAGCATTAAGTGCCTTAATGCCAGAGACATTGTCGTTATCTGACCCAGAAGCTGCAGATTAAGGCGCGCTACAGCGCAGTTCTCCATGTTTTGGTGCCTGAAATCTTTAGCAGCAACAAAAACAGATGAGAAGTTTTTTAATGCGTCTAATATTATTCTTGTATAAACATCAGTTTTGTGTATAATGATGAATTTATACTGATAATTGGCTACTTTCAGAGAACCTCAGTAAAGTAGTAGAAGTAGCTGTTTAGGGTAATGCTCTTTATAGATCTACACTGTTAGTATAAGAAGCTAATAGTGGATAGTTGTCTTTGTAACAGACATGGCTCACATAGCTTGACGACTTTAGTTTTTAAACAGCCTTACCTTCAAAAGAGATATGTAGAGATACTTTAGTTTTCTTGTAACAACTGCGTGTTTTGCAACCAGGAATATTCTCCAACAGTAGAGTTTGTCTGTTTTGTGCGATAGGAAAGTGTAGTGGCCCTTTTTTCAGCCAGCTGACAGGTGGACTCTGGTCACCATCCCATGGAATCTACCAGGATCGTGTTCTTCATGGTGTTTTACCTATTAAACATTCTGTCCTGGTTCTCCAAAAGACATGCAAAAAAATAATATGAGAAAATGATGTGATGAAAAATGACTACATTTTGATGTGAGGATGTGAGCTGTGACAAATCCACATTTTACTCTGTGACCTTTACCCTGTCTTCTGCTAGCTTGTTCATCTTATTGGTGAGCTAATGATAGTTGGACTGATGACTACAGTCCAAACAGTTCTTTGCGGTATTAATATTGCGTATATTAATATTTGTATCAGTGTTGTTGACATTTGGTACCTCTCTGGTAGAAACTGATCACAGGTTGATGTGTTGCTGATGTTGCTGCTACTTTATCGTGAAGATGGCCTCCCATGTTCCATTTCTCTTCCTGGGTCTGGATGTGTTTCCCTTCTGTTACTGTTTTACTAAAGGCAGATGGCAGGCTGCAGACAGGATGTTTGCCCAGGCGAAACAACCAGATCCAAAGCCGCGTCATGGACCAGTGAAGGTTGATATTTTGCCTTACTGTGCTCAGTACACTGGTTCTGTGCTGTGTCCTCCTTTTTATTACCGATTGTGTCTCTTCATCGCTTTTGCATCAGAGGTTAGAGGAACTGCTTGGCGTCTCTCGTTGCTCCGACCTCCAGCAGCGTGAAAAATACAAATAAACCCAAATGAAGAAGAACACCTTAGTATATGTGTTGTACTTCCTGTTTTGAGTTCTACTTTTAGCTTCGACTGTCTTCAACGTCTACCAAGTGTTTTTTTATTTTTATTTTTTTTATGAAACCGGTGAGAAACAAGAAGTTTATGGAGCGTTCATCAATCAGACGCTGCATTTCCATTACCAAAGCAGTCACAGTGAAGCCAGCAGCAGCACATCTTGTTTTCTCTTGATCAGTCGTTACAACATGATGGTTGAATAAAGAGATCAAACTCAGTCTCTCTCTTGTCCTCATGCTTAATTTGATCTGCAAATTGAGTCACGGCGTTCCGTGTTATCTCCGTTCATTTGCTTAGTGGCTCTAAACGACAACGAATCAACAGAGTCCTGCCTACTGCTTCTGAAACTCCGACGCGGGCGGGCGTTCGTTTTCCTACGCTTATTGATGGATCATCCCGTTTGTTCCCATCTTTACACGTTTTCCTTTCTCACGAGTGTGGTTTGATTTGACATTGATATGTGATCAAGATGTGTCAACGCAAACTTGCAAAATCACACCAGCCTGGACGAGTCAAACTCTGAACGTTTGATTCATTTCTGCAACAATAAAAAAAAAAAAAAACAGATGAAGAACGTCTGTTTATTTGGATTTTAATTTTTGGTCTCCATTACCATAGTCAGTTCCCAAGAATGATGGTATAGTCACATATCTTGTCATCAGATCTTGCTGTCTTGTCTGCAATGGATTGTGGTTTGGCCTGTAGAAACAGATTTCATTACAGCTCTTCCATCTTTCCCTGCAGAAATCCTCTCTATTATTTTACAACATGTTTAAGTAAAGAACAAGTCGGAGGGTTTGTTTGTTTATCATGAATCCTTGAGTGGAAGGCTGTTTTGTTTTTTGTTCGTTCTTGTTGTGTGCATCTTGCGTTGCGTGGAGCGCAGTACCATGTAACCTGGAACGTCTCTGCGCTCCGGCGCTGCTCCGCAGGCCAAATCACTGGCCTGCTAAATGCAGCAGCTGTGGTTTGGAATGAGATTAATATCTTCATTTGTTTGAAACGTGCCAAACACAGACCTCTACAAAGTCAGATCAGCCCAAACAAGTTCTGCTTCGGTTGTTTTCTTCATTATGGAACTCAGAAAAGCTGAACCTGATGCAGAGTCTACAGTGGCCAAACTGACCTTCAGGTCTGTTTGGATTGGCTTCGTTTCCATTGACTTTAAAATTGCACAAATTGGAATTACAAAAATAAACTTGGTCAATGGAAAAACTGCGATTTTGAAAAAAACTCACATTGTTTGTTAAAATGTTTTTGCAATGGGATGAGGTGGATTTTTTTTTTTTTGGCCGTTTCAAAAATAGTACATTTCACAAAACTGCAATGGAAATCATTTTTTCGCATCATGGCGTGACATATTTATGACTGACATTGCTTGAGCAAACTTATTCACGCGATTGTAATTGGGTTTCTTATTTAACAGAAGCACGGCCATTGCCAAATTGTGTTTTTTCAACATTAGTGGAATATCTACAAAGTTTTGCACACATTTGTAATGGAAACACAGCTGGTGAAAACGGATCAGTGTGTTTGACTGACATTTGTTTGGGGTTTTGCTGTATTTTGAGTCAAAACCCCAAATAAATGTTGGGGTTTTGACTCCAGCTGATCAGCTGTCTGTGTTAACTGACAGCTGATTGTGCTGTCAGTTAACACAGATCTGCTGCAAACTGAATACAGTGAACCCCCAGTATTCACAGGGATTAGAGACCACTGCCTGCAAATATCTAAAATCCACAAATAACTTGGACTTCCTCTTTGAACGGTTATAATTGCCTATTTTAATAGAATACATCACAAAATGCTATAGTACACACATTTGGAACCATCTTGGCCGTCTTGCTAACATCCATGGTCTTTCTCATCTCGGCTCTTTGGCTCACAGAGATCGGCAGAGCTCAATGTCAGAAGAATCTTTATAGATACTGGCTTGGATATGTGATGATTCCGAAGCACATTTTTTGTCTCAGGAACATGATATTACAGTCTGCGTCCTGCCTGATCTTCACCATATCTAATCAGCTGATGTAAACAAACTTTGCGTGTTTTCCTCTTTTGGTGGGAAACGATGGTTGTTCAGGACGTGATCGCCAAGGGGTGTAAATAAGACTCCACAGGTTTAGTTGTTTGTTGCTCTTTGCATTTTTTTTTCTTGCCTTGATAAAATCCAGAAACTCAGTGAAAACACACTTTTGTATTTGGACCCACCGCAAGAAAGATTAGTTCAGATTAAAACACAGCCGTGTGTTAAAACGGCTCAGTCAAAGTCAGCGACACTTAAATCCTGATGTTTGCTGATACTTTTCATCCATTCTGATTGAACCTGGGCTGTTTTGCGAAGACGAATGATCGAATTATCTAAACAATAGAAGAACTGGAAAAGTTGTCATTTGATTGATTGCTGCCTCTGTCATGACTGACAATGAAATGAAAAGGATTTGAGTTTCTGTAGGTTTTCTTCTCCTTCGGGTCAGGAGTCACGCCCTCTGAAAAACACGCTGCCCTAAACCTCATCTGAAAGTTAATCACTGTTCCTTGTTAGGCTGGTTTACTTGTGCACAGCACACTAACAGCAGTTATAATGAAACAGCTCCATAAATGAGAGTTAAACAATAAACCAGGAGCTCAAAGTTCCCTGCTTTGTTCAGTCCTGCATTTACTTCCTTCATTTGTGTTTCTCTTTTTGTCATATTGTCATTTGTCACTAAGACATCGAGTTTTTTTTTTTGTATTTCATTTTTAAATTGCTACAACTAGTGATATATGTGACAACGTTTGAAGAAAAGGGAAAGATTACTGTATGCAAGCAACATTTCTTAAAGGGGCGGTGTTATGTGTTTTCCAGGCACATAGTGCCATTTTATGACATAATCAAGTAACTATGTAACCTTCAGTTGTTAATAAAAAACATATTAAATGAAGAACTGGAAAAGTTACTCATTTAAGAAGAACTTTTCTTAAATGAGCATAAGTTCATTTAACTTTTCTTCATTTAAATGTGACTTAAAAGAAATTTTACTTTGTAATTTAACACCTTGAAATTGGGCCTCTGTCTCTTTAAGAAGCTCCCGTTATTTCTAAAACTCTGCCTTCAGGAAGTCATGACAACATGGCTCCTCTATTAACCCTTTAACATTGTTTTTACCAGCATTGCTCTGAGAAGTAGCTCCTACAATGAGCTCAGCTGATGAGCAGTTCTATCAGGTGTTTGCTAATTGCTGCTGGCTAGTCTGAAGGAGCTGAGCGTGGTAGTTGTGCAGGAGGGCTGCTCTGTGAGGTGGAAGCTCGGAAACTGCAGCTCAGTAGGAGGAGCTTTGTCCTCAAAGGCGGGGCTATGTCCACCCAGGTGTTTTACACAGCTGAATGGTTGCTAAGGAGATTAAAGAATTTCTCAAACATGCATGAAAGAATCAAGGCAACACTCCAGGTCTGTTTTTGATGATATAATAACATTCTAACATGATGTAAATAAGAAAAAAGCCAACTTTGCATCATAATGCCCCTTTAGAACAAAAATGTCTTAAAATAGAACAAAGAGAAAATAAAAGTTGAGAATTTGTGATCCTTAGAAAAATGGATAACCTAAAACCCTGCAGTTATCCTTAAGGCAGACATTCAGTTTTCATTGTTTTGTGAGTAATCAGGAATGGAAAAGTGTATTCCTCGTTTAGGAAACAGTTTATCTCCGCTAAGGTTAGGATTATCCAACCAACCAGACCTTGTTATGCAGATAAACTGACCTCCACTTGTTTAGCTTAAGGAAGCTGATATGACCTTACAGCAGCAGTTCGTCTCCGTCGTGTGATTTTTCTCTCTGCAGCTGATAGGAATGCGGCTCCAAGTTTAGCTGCCAGTGTTTGCCATGGCAAATGTTTGGTTTAGCCAGTCGTTCGGATCGCTTGTTAGCCAGCGGGGGCGAATTTCAACATGTCAGAGGAGGAGGTGGAATGCAGCTGCCAGTCGCCCTTCGTCCCACTGACAGCCTGTTTATGAGGAGGTGATGAGTAGAAGGACAGAACGCATGTTGAGGTGGGACAGGAAATGAGATGACCTGTCATGGACGAGTCAGCCACCGGTTACTCATCTTAGGAAGGTTTCTGCAGGACAAAACATGAGATCAAGCCTTCATGTAGACGAGTGGAATCATAAGCCTGAAAAGCTTTGTGGAATTTTATTACTTTAACAGAGAAAATCGACAGGATTTTTCTGAAATAGAACAGAAAACGGAGGACAGCGCAGGGCATTCTGGGTAAATCCAACCAAACCACACACTGAAGTTTGGCGCTAGCTGGAGATGAGTCTTTTGGCAAAGACAAAAGAGAAATACAGCCGCTAAAATCTTATTCTGTTTTATTTTTGATTACATTTCGTAAACTCAGCTCAGTGTCTTCTTCAGGGGGTTTTCAGGTCGTCTCGTTCAGGTGCTGCAGCGCCCCCAAAGGCGAGGCAGCGAAGTGTTTTTTCAAACGGCTTGGTTGGTTTGATTCAGTGCGATGTGAAACAGAACCACACCAGGCAAAAATGTAGCAAATGTTGCAATTTTAGTCGAACTGAGGCTCCCATCTAACACACACCTGTCTCTGAGAAACAAAATGTCACACAAGGAAGTAGAGTGTATGAGGCCTTAAGTCCATCCACAGGTGGGCGTCTGTTTAACTCAAATATCGTGAATTAATTATTCAGAACTTTGAAGTAATTTTCAAAGTTCTAACGGATAGGAAACAACAATGAATGTCAGAATAAAATGCGTTGTGTGCAGTGTAAACAAAAACCCTTTCTGTGGGATTAACATGATTAGTTCTGCAACCTGCTTTCCTCCATCTGAGATTATCAGAGTCCCTAAATCCTGGGTGGCTGGTGCTGAACTCAGTTTTCCTGTTTTGTTAGAACGAAGCCCGCCGCCTGGCCTCGAAGTGTTCCTCCACTCGCTCTTTCCCACAAAAGTCTCCAACCTTGGCTTGTGGTGTTTTGATAAAATTGTTCTGCTCCCTGCTGAAAGAAACGGCCAGCACTAGAGGCAGAAAGGACACATCTGTTTCCCAGAAGTTTACTCTTCTTAAACGCAGCTTGCATTAACATGCAAATAAAAAGAACGCGTCTCGATGTGCTTGCTTCAAGAAACATTTCTGTCTGTCAGTGCTTTAAACCTCTGAGGAGTCTTGGCTGCTGTCGGTGTTACTGAGAGGAATCAACTGCAAAAAGGAAGAAGAATTTGTCTGGGATGTCAACAATCTTAAGATTGGTGCTCTGAATCTAAAAATAGTGTTAGCGTTTGACCTGGATCTGTATTGTATAACGAGCGAGGTGTAATCACCTGCTGCACATGTTAAACTGTGTCCTGCTATCAGATCAGTTCTGCTATCAGAACATCCATTGAAATTGATCTGAGCCTTATATCTAGTTGATAAGTCAAAGGGAAATTGTCTCGCCTCTTGTGATGCTCTCTCGATAAGATTCCTAGTTTATATGGAGGCACTTTGTCACTGCACTCCAAAACATCCCAGTTTGGGTTATTTTGCAAACCCAGTCACATAATCAGCTGCGTGAGATCACAGGGAGGATCCAACACCACAAACAAACCACAGCTTTTATTATCTTGCTAAAATGTGGCAAAACTCTCAGATTTTGGTCTGTTTTAAAAAAAAATCTTTATCCTTTTGGATTTCTTAGGAATTTTTATACTTTTAGTTTATGTTTCAGGTTGTGTACATATAAAAATCAGTTGACATTTTAACACACATTATTTGTAAGCTACCGCTATCCTGGCCATTCAAATCTTGCTTACAGCTCAGTCTGGGATTTCTCCCATTCACATGGATTCCTGTGGTAGAATTTCTACTGGGCCAATCAGCAAACAGGAGAAGTTGAGAATGATGTTGTCAATTTTCTGCGCTGTTTTAAAATAGTTTTCTGCCACATGGCTTTTTTTTTTTTAGCAGGCTAGGCTACTGCTACGCATGTTAACTTTTCATATTTTGGCGCCGTTGTTGTGATTAGAGAAGTGTGGGGATGAAAAGGTGATGGTGCCAGAACTGAGTGACTAACATTTAGAAGTGGTGTGTTCCAAAGGACAAGGTAAAGCGGCACCAGCAGGTTTAAAAGAATAAACAAATAAAACAACAGACGAGGCTAAATTACAGGAGTGGCTGTTTCCTCACCTTTTTTGTTGAATGCTACGGCTGGCTAACCATAAGCCGCTAACAGTGCTAAAGTTAGCATCTGATTGGAGGTTGTTAGTAGAGGTATAAAGGATTAATCCAAATCCATTTTTTTTATATACATTTGATCATTTCCAGTTTAAAGTGTAAAATACTTATTGATTCATTCTACACTGAAAACTAATTATTTCAAATAGTTTGAGAAAAGTATTAAAAACACAATATGTGGATGAGTTACATCTTAACTCGTTTGAGACCTTTGTGACCCATGAAGCATTTCTTCTGTTCTATTAAAACTCAGAACAGGGTCATTTTCAGTGCGTTTAGCGCCACATTAGTTCAAGACAAGAACGAGTCAAACCTTAACTGAAACAAACCAGATTCGTCACAGATGCTCTAAAACGCTGCTGTAACCTGTGAAATATCACAAAACTCAATACTTTAGACTAAAGGAACCAGCAACGAGTGATTCTAATTTTGTTAAAAGAACAAACATGAACAGGAGGTAAAGCTGCACCACTTAGCATCGTTTCTGCTCTCAGATCACATCCTTCTCACTAGCTCTGTGTAAACAAGATTACACACACCTTTCACCTACAAAGTGCAGCGAATAAATCTTGTGCTTACGATAAACAGTGTGTGAACCCTGGCAGACGAGCAATTACTCTACTTCAAAGTTCACTGCTGTGTTAAAAGGTTCTGGTGTAGGGAGTGTCCATTTGTTAGTGTGTGTGTGCTCGCGCGTGCGTGCGTGTGTGGGTGTGTGTTTGATGCCCAGACTTGCTCTGACCGCTTCACTCGCTTTTTTTGTTTTGTTTTTTGTATTTAAAAGGTCACGCAAACTGAAACGACCTTTTCTGTGAGCTTGTTATGGTGAAGGAACTCTCAAGCGTCTCAGGTGTCACTCTGCTTCCTTTAAGCTGCATCAGAACTCTGCTTAGGCCTCAAGAATAATTTGTCAGATCATTTTCCATCATCTTTCTCTAGACTAGGGGTGTTCAAAGTGGGTCCTCGACGGCCGACATCCTGCGTGTTTAGTTCTCTCCACCTGGATCAAATGATTAGAGGCCTGAGGAGAACACTGACATGCTGAGAAGGTTGTTACTGCCACCAGGGAGAGAACTAAAACGTGCAGGATGCCGGCCCTCAAGGACCGACTTTGGGCACCCCTGCTCTAGACTATGTGTCACCTAACAAACAACCCACAAACTCGGTCTGAAGTGTTGCTTGTCCCTCTGTCTGTGTGTCCCTCCAGGCTTCTCGTTGGAGCGCCCAAAGAAAGAGCCAATTCTCTTCCAAATGTCAACGAAACGGGCGCCGTGTACGCCTGTCCAATCAGCGAAGACCCCACAGACTGCACCAGGATGGATCTGGTCACATCAAGTAAGCACGATGCACAGCTGCCTGACAGGATTACCTGCATAGTTTAGTTTTTTTTTTCCTACAGAGCCACCTGGTGGTCAAAATGATCCATTTCATGTGCATTTCCAGATCCATCAACTGGTTGTTCTGAAGTTTTTCATTAGTTTTGATAATAAATTCTTGCTTAGTTCTCCTGTGATGGACATAGGCTTCCGACAAAAAAAAATTTGTTTCATCTCAGTGTTTGTGAAGATGGATTTGTAAAGATGAGCTTTGCTCTAGGAAGTGCAACGCGATGAGAAGCGACCCAAAGCCTTCACTCTGCCATGAAAACATTTAGTGTTTCAGATGATCAAACAAACTTTCATAACGGACAACACAATGCACTTAAAGCTGCTCTGTAACTTTTACAAAAAATCATTTTTTTACGTATTTGTTGAAACTTTCACTACGTTGTGAAACAAATAATCTGTGCAAAAAAAAAACTGAGTTGCTCCGCCTCTTCCAAGCGCCAACTAGAAACGACCAATCAGAGTCAAGGGGAGGGTCTTAGCACTGTCAATCTTGCTCAGGTGTGATGCATCTTCTCCCCATCAACAGAGCCTGTTGTGACTGTCAACACAAATCTCATTTATAATGAGTCCTACTTTCCTACTTCCAGGCCTTTATTTTCTGTATGGCAGATCAAATGAACTTCCAGCATTCAGGTTTATTAATCTTGCTTTTTAATATGAAACTTCTGGAGCTACATATATTTTAATGTTCAGGTTAGGACGGCGGCTGCTCCAGTCAAAGCACATTTTTTTGCGGTTAATGTGTATCGAGGCGTGATCGTGGCTTAAAGGCTCATCACAGTTTGGATCAGTATTCCTCTGACTGAATATCTCCAGAAGCATGCTGGCTGTTTATTCAAATCTTGCAGCTGACTAAAGTGATTTGATCTGATCTGATCTGATGTGCTCTTTGGGAAATTTAGTTTTTAAATGGTTCAAAGTTCTGAAATAAATGTTGTGCACACAGAAATCATAATTTAACATTAAAATGAAACCTTTTCAGATTTTTTTTTTATCAATATGATTTGACTGGTCTTAAAAATGTCATGTGGTGCGACCGTGATTTGTCGTAAAACAAGGTATTTTCCATGATGTGTTTAACATTTGTTTTATAAATTTTCATTTATTCAAGGTGTTTAGAAATAAAGTTTTTACATTTCTTTGTATTTTTCTGGCAATTATGACACTTTTCCCCCAAAGAACAGACATGTTTCTCTTGTCTTCCCCCTTTTGAGCAGTGGAGGTGTTGTAGCCAAACTGTAGGGAAGCAGAAAATCATGGATTTGTAAAAAAAAGAAAAAAAAATTCCTAGAAAGTTAAGTTACAAAAATATATAAAACTGCTTTAATCACATGTATTTTATAGAACCAGCTTAGGGTGGGGAAAAATGGTGAAACTTTTGATTTTGTGAACGAAATGGTGGAGGGAGGGTTCACCACTGACTGAATGCTCTCAAGAGGAGGATTTTTCTCAGAAACTTTTCTTTGAAATCTCTCAGAGACCGAGAATCAAACAGGTTGTCTTTGTGTCTCGTACTCAGAAGTATTTTGCTAACAATTCAAAATAAGACTAACTCTGAACCCATGTGACAAATTCACAGCCAACCGGTTGGAGATAGTGGAGGGCATGTGGCTGGGAGTGACGGTGGCCAGCCAGCGGAGCCTGAAGGAGGGACGCGTGCTGGTGAGATGACTCCCTGTTCTCTCCACTAATCAGTGCCTGCAATATCGGGCATTCCAGTGATACCAGTGAGGTATCACTGTCGCAGCTCAGGTCATCCTCTGGTGTCACTGGTGACACAAAATGGATGTTACGTCAAGTGTCTGTTTAATTCAGAGAGCAGCAGCTCTGCACAGACCTTCCACTTGTACCACTGTGAAAAACTATTTACATCTTTACAGACAATAAAAGTCAAAGCAGAGAAAAGAGGAAGGAAAATGATTCAGTGAATTAGAAATAAGTCCTGATGAGTCTCATATGTTGGATTAAAAATATCAGCTGAAAATAACAACTGTTACATATGTATTGAACATACTTTTCATTCTTATTTAATCTTCTAATTTTAAATGTTATATTTTTGTTAGCCGTTAGCATAAAATGACCATGACCAAGAGGAACAAAGGTGTTAAAACATCAGCCTTTGCCTAGTTAAGTAAAGATACGATGCGTTTCCCTCGCTGATGGAGTTAAAAATGAACTTTTTCAGTAACACTCTAATTTATTGAATTGGTCTATACACAACAGTGACGTGCAGTCAGGGGAGGCAGGTGAGGCAGAGCCTCACCTAATATATAATGATAAAATAATTTATATTGCTATTTTCACCTTGTGGTTTGTACTATAAAGTACCTATTTTTCATTTAGCTTAACAAATAATTTGTTATATAGCTTATGTATATAATGTACAGTGTTTTTGTCACCAACTGTGTGTGTAGCGTGTTTCCTGTGCTGAGGAGCGATCAGAATCCAGAGAACAGACTGGAGGTGAGGCAGGCAGTTCTCTTGCCTCATGGCAGGGGGCGCTCATGATCCCAGACATTGTGACTCCACAACTGCAGAGTAAGATACAGTAACAGCGAGCTAGCCATGGAGCTAGCCATACAGTAAAGTCAAGAGCAGCGATATATTTATAGTTTTCTCCTTGTACCACAGCAATCACTTATTAATAATCGCAAAATAAACATTAAGCCTAAAACCATACTACTGTAACAGAGTGAATGTTCTGCTGTTTGTGGGAAATATTTGAGTGGGATTTTTTTGTGTCGTTGTTGTCAGTTGCTATGGCAACGAGTCTGCGCAGTAGCTGCGCTGATACAGAGAGAAAATAAATGGTTTTGAGTTACTTTAACGGTTTTCCCCTTTGCTGTGGAGCGCAGCACGAAAATAATAATATCTACATGTCCAAGTTTGACTGAGTCAACGGAATTATTCTGCCGTGGTAGCGAGGCTATAGATGACATGTTAAAGAACAGTCTTTTTGCCCTCCAGCGTTTCCTTATGTAAACAATAACATGCAGGTGGTCTACATTTGTATATCTGATTATGATCAAGTCAGTGCCTCACCGGCTACGAGCCTCACCGCACGTCACTGTGATATACAATACGTCACAAGAGCGAGTAGATTTGTGTGACATCGCCAGCTTTAAAACCGTGGCTTCCTGTTTGCAGGCGTGTGGGCATCGATACGTGAAGATCAACACAGGCCAGAGGCGGATGATCGGGAAATGCTACGTGAGGAGTAACGATCTGACGTTTGACAACAGCGATGTCTGGCAAGATGACAGTTATGAGCGCTGTAACCCTGCAAACGACCACAAGAAGGAGGGAATGTGCAACCTGGGCATCTCCGGTGGCATCACTGAGACTGATGTCGTCCTCGGTGCCCCGGGAAGCTATAACTGGAAAGGTGGGATGCTGGGAGCTGCTGGCCGAGCTTCAGTCTGGAAACCAAACCGTTTTCCTGTCTTGTAATTGTCTGTTTGCTTTGCTTTAAAGGGAATGTCCATTTAACCTGGAGAGATCCAAATCCAGAAAACTTTGGGTACAATATTCAGAAAATGATAGAGGATGAGAAAAAAAATAACAACATCTATATAGGTGAGTTCTTATTCTCTGTTAAATAACAAACGCAGTTAAAATCACACGTGAAAATGTTTGTTGATCATCCTCCAATCTCTTCCTGTTGTTTTCCTTCTTGTGGTTTGCGGCAGTAGTAACATCCGGTTGTTGATCATGTGACATGTGTGTTGGAGGTGGGGGGGGGGGAGTGTAGGGGTGGGGGATGGGGATTGTTTCCATTCCCATTTTGCGAAATTAACCTATTTGTTAAAAAAGCCACCTTATCCTAGGACCAAAACTTATCAAAAAATTTGTTTTTTTCGAAATTGCCTTTTTTCCCTTAAGCAGGTTTACTCCAGAGATGTCAAATTGTGCAACTATCAATGGAAACACAGTTTCACTGTTTTTATTTATGATTGGTGTGAGCAGCGTTGAAAACAGCTGCTTTGTTTTTCCAGGTTATTCAGTTCTCGAGGAGCGAAAACTGCTGAGTCGCGACCAGGACACTGTTGTGACGGGGTCCCCCAGGGATGAGTCCAAGGGCTCCGTGATGTTGGGAGAACAGACTCGGGACAAAATCCAGATAATCCACACCATCCGGGGAGAACAAGTGGGCTCCTACTTCGGGAGCAGCCTGGCTGCCACTGACCTCAACAATGATGAGTATGTCTGTGCTCAGTCTGTGGGGATTCTAACTGATCACTTTTACTTTCATCCACTGTGATCAGCTCCAATGCCTTAAAGCTGCAAAATGCCACTTTTGTAAAAACCTTTTTTTTTTTTACTTATTTGCTGAAACTGTCACCATATTTTCCTGTAATGGTAAGTTGTTTCTCCACCATTAGAATACTGAGCAGTGAGTGCATGAGCCTGATTTACAGCACTAAGCCCCACCTCCTGGCTCTGACTGGTTGTTTTTGGTGCAATTTTTCAGACTGCAATAGCAGCTCAGGCAGGAGGTGGAGGAGGTCAATCTTTTCACAGATTATCTGTCTCATATTAAGAAGACGATTCATTTGTTCTAAAAAAAACAGATTAAAAAAAAAGAAAAAAGAACTGGTAACATTGTTGATGTGAGAGGCGAATGACACCCAGACTCTTAACCTAAGAAGAGGACCAGAGTGTAGAACCATCAAATGAAAGGGAGAAACTCTCAGTTTTTGATCATGCAGATTTGGTTCCTACAGGAACGAAATCAGGAAGTCAGTTTAAAGTCCTCAAACTGACTTCTTCAGTTTGAGGAAGTCTGAGGTGAATCAAGATGGTGTTTCAGATAACCAGGAGGTTAGGGAAGAGGGTGGGGTGTGGAGTTTGGCTGACAGCACAGATACAGCTGGGTGTCATCCACATAGCAGTGAAACAAAATGTACAGTTTCTGGGGAAAAAATATTACCAAGAGGAAGAGGGTAAATGATAAAGTCTTGGGGTCCCAGGACGGGGCCCTGGGCAACACCGGATGTGACAGATGGGAGCAGACAGGTTTGAGTTGAACAAACTGGAGCTTCAGTGTAAACATGTGCCACACATTTCTGATTCTTATCTGTTCTGTTTCCTTCATAATCCTGCTCTACTTTGTCTTGGTCTGTCATATAAAGTCCCTGAAAAAATACATTGAACTTTGTTGTCTGAAAAGGTTTTGAACATGTTTCAATCTTTTTCTGATGTTTCGTGTTGTTTTGTTTTTTTCTTATCCCAGCTGGAACGACCTGATTGTTGGGGCTCCGTTTTACTTCGACCGCGGCGCGTCGAGGGGAGGAGCAGTGTACATTTTCATGAATGAGAACGGATCTTTCCAGAGCACCTGCACCATGATGCTGACCGGTGAAGCCTTCTCCGGGTTCGGCACTGCAGTCGCTGCCATCGGCGATGTCAATCAGGACGGATTTCAAGGTGTGACCTTCAACCTGTCGTTTGTATCACATTTGTTTGGAAGATAAGATCATTTATAAAGCTTAGCTTAAGGATTATTTGTGTTTTTTTTAGTCCACTGCACTAGTAGCAGGAATTCTATTCTGGTCAGGAAGAGTGAAAATTTTTTTTCATAGACATCCCTGCTTTTTATTTCTCAGTTGTTTGTTGTTAGTATTGTTTCCTTGAGGTATCTCTCCCTTCTTTCTGCAGACTTTGCAGTAGGAGCTCCTTTTCATGGATCAGGATGGCTCTACATCTGGATGGGAAGTAAAACTGGAGTCTCCAAGGAGCCCAGTCAGGTAACATCAGTCCTGGTTACTGTATACAGTTTGCTTGGAGCTTTTTAGTTAAGGCATTGTGATTAAAGCCATGTGTCTATGTTGCCCTCTACAGATAATTCAGGGGAATTCAATGATCAATGGCAAATTCCAGACCTTTGGTTACTCCATAAATGCAGACATGGACACGGACAACAATGGCTACCCGGACATCTTAGTTGGCTCACTGGATGAGCGTGTAGCTCTTCTAAGGTAGAACAACAAAGAAATATCTACGTGGTGCCGTTTGTGAAGTTACACTGTCAAAAATTCACAAACAAAAAAATTGGGCTATTTAGCTTGGCTGAAGGAAAAGAAATGGGGGTTCGTTTTTCAGAGTCATATTTTCACCATATTATTTATTCATTTATAAATGTCACAGTTTCAAACTCAGTATTTAGTTAGCAAGCCGAACATTTTGCATGCTAGTTAAATATTTAGTTTGGAGACAAATAATTAGTTATTAAATATTTGGTTTGAAGCTAAATATTTAGCTTCACACTAAATGTTTAGCTTGCTATCTAAATATTGTGTTTGTAGCTAAATATTAATTTGGTAAGCTAAATATATAGGTTCATAAATTAAGTATTTAGTTAACCAGGCACACATTTAACTTGCTAATTAAATATTTAGCTTGCTAACTATCTGCAACACTTGTTAAATAGTTAGCAAGGTGTAGTTGGGTTACACTTAGCAAGTTAACTCTGAATTGCTAGTTGCTAGCTTGTTAACTAAATATTTAGCTTGGATCTAAATATGTAGATTCCTAAGCGCGTTCTAACAAATCCTAAGAAGAATCAAAAGAAAGTCTCACTTTCACTATTCTGGCATTTGGCAAATTGAAATGTTTTTGTGACTGACCTAAAACAGGACAGGTCAGTGAGAAAAACATGGCTGCATTTGTGTTTCCTTTCAGAGCTCGCCCGGTCATTCACCTGACCATAGACTTCTTTGCTGAGCCCAAAATAGTGGATCCTATGAATTGTCCTGCAGCTAATCCATGGTAACGCCTTTCCTGAAATACCTAATTCTGAAACAAACCTACACAGAATGATTTTAACATGTTGTATCTTCTTCTCTTATACTTTTACAGCATCTCAGTGACTGCGTGCCTGTCGTTCACGCTAAGCAACGGAAACAAAGACTTTAAGAAAAATATCAGTAAGACGTTCTCACATACAATCTGCAACTTGACATAAAAAGCTTTAAAGAAAGATGTCTTCAAAACAGCTTGTTGATGTTTGTTTTTTATGTCTGTCTTTTTTTTGTCGCAAAAGATATTCCTTGCAAAGTTGAAGCCGACACGCTATACAGTAAAAAACCTCGAGTCCAATTCCAAAACGGTGTCAATAAATTCATTATAACTCTGACCCGGCCGTCTTCTAGTCCCGTCTGTCACATCCTAAAACTAAGTGTCGAGGTAAGGATCCCACAATGACTGCATGTGTTTTACATACATACATTATTTGAATGTTTTTGGACTTGTTGTTGACAGTTATTTACAGGACTTCGCATAAAGGATTTTTTTTTTTGCACATTTTTATGATGCTGACATACCAATGTGAAAACATGAGCCAATATCAATATCCGATATTAATGTTGCTTGAAGAAAACGACCACAACGCTTACTTCACCAATGCTTCTCTGCTTCAGTTAAGCTACCCACGATCCTTTGCTGCATCACTTTCACATACCACATGACCAAACTCCCCCTCTAGAAATAAATGCCAAATAAATGGAATTAAATATCAACTGTTGATATCGACCCGGTTTTATTTATCGGTCCGATACATTATGTTGGGACTAATATCGGTGGATACCAATGTTACATCGTGCATCCCTAGTTACAGACATAAACCTTTTTGTGTTTTATTGGGATTTTATAAGGTAGATTACTGCTAATTATTTCAAATAACTAAAACAAACAACTAATCCATAATTACTGATATCGACTGTCATGAAATGCTTATATGGAGATGCATTTTTCAGCCATCTCTCCCAACACACAATACCCATGTTGAAACATGGCGGTGACAGCATCATGCTTTGTGGATGCTTTTCTTTAGAAAACCTGAATATGAAGGGTGTGGAAAAAAGGCTTTCATCCTCCAGGAGTTGAACTACACAAGAAGACTTAAAGCGGTAGCTGTAGAAAAGGGATTTCTACAAAGTACTGACTCAGGAGAGCCAATTTCAAATGTGTAGTTTTTAGGTTCAATCAACTCAAATCAAATCAAACAACTTCCGTGTGGCACTTCTCATCCCCTCCTCTCACCCTTTACCCCTTTTCTCCCTGCTATGCTGCAGCTAGCATAGCCTGTAGTGAATGCTAAGTCTAGTTAGCATGGTCACAGATGACAGTGGATAAATGGTTTATCAGTAACTAGAAGTTGTTTCTCCACCACTTGCACATTTAGCAGCGAGTACATCAGGTTGATTGACAGTGCTAAGACCCTCCAGATGGCAATAGTAGCTCAGTGAGGAGGTGCAGGAGATCGATCTTTTCACAGATTTACACTGGTCAACAGACAAAAAATGATCAGGAGTTTTTCAACTGTTGAAGGATCATATTGATGAGCTGAATCCAAAAATCACATTGGTTTTGCTCAACCAGGTTAACTTTCTGAACTACGGAGCAACATGAGCATCAAATGAATGACTTGCTCTCACATCTGGATCGGTTTCCTGGGATTGTGATCAATGAGTGATGAGCAGGTGTAGAGATTCTATCAGGACAGAAAAGAGACAGAAGATTTTACAAAATGAAGACGAAATGTTCATTTCGCATGTACTTACCCTTATCATTGTTTATTATTCAATTTACAGAAATCTAAGCTTGTAACATTTAATCAATACACTCTGTTAGAAAACAGAAAACCTTTTTTGGATGAGAAATATTAACAGAAATGAACTGATGATGTCACAGAAATGTCATCATTTTAGTCAGAAGATCAGATTTCTCTCAATCAAATTAGAATAAAAACCTGAACTGGTTGAGAAAAATGGATGTTATTTTTGGATTCAGCTGTGCAAAATAGTCCTAATGCAGTTAAAAAAAACTTAGACGACTTTCAAAAAATATTTTTTTGTAACTCAGTGCCATCTGTCTCATAAACTGTCACGATATGGTGACAGTTTTAACAAATATGGAGAAAAATCTTTGTTTTTTAAAAATAAAAGTTACAGCTGTAAGAATGAAATAACACATGGATTAATTGACAGGACCGTGTGAAGGACAAACTGGAACCGGTGGTCTTTTCCCTCAACATAACGTTACCGGAGCATGATGGAGCAGCCAGAAGCTTCGAGGATCTCTTCCCCACTAAAAGTCCAGAGCAGAAACTCACCCAGAGAACTGAGGTACAGAACAACATCACTCAGTTAAAGTGACCTTTTATCCCCAACCTTATACAGTAGCTGTATGGTGTGACTAAAATGCTCTCTTGCCCTGCAGATAAACTTTCAGAAGGCGTGTGGCTTAGACAACAAATGCACCAGTAACCTGCAGCTGTCTGCAGAGTTTGCTCACGATAACGGAACCCTGGTCCCCAGGTAGACAAAACACTCTGAACCAAAAATCAGATTAGAACTCATCGTCTCTTTAAGTCTGACGTTCTCGTGTTGCTCGTGTTCAGGAAGAAGCTCGTTCAGGTGCTCCAGTTCGACAAGAGCTTGAAAAGAATAAAGCTGCTGGTGGAGGTTACCAACTTTGACTCGCCTCGAAAGGCGGCGGAGGACGCCCACCTGGCCATGCTCAACGTCTCCATCCCCAAATCAATACAGTACTCCGGCGTCAGATCTGACGTAAGTCCACCAGGGGGCAGTAGAGCTCTGGGAAGCTTGCATGAAGGATCCATATTTGCAGTTTAAAAATGTTTTATTTTCCTTTTAAATTACAGGGATGTAAAAAAGAAATGAAACAAGAACAAATAGAGTCACCTAAAGTCTCTGAGTCATACTTTCTTTTTTTTTTTCTTTCGACCGTGGTCTGTGCAGAACCCTGACGTAGAATGTCGCTTTGATGCGACAGTCATGTGTGAGCTGGGGAATCCATTAAAGGCCAAAGAAAAGGTACATTTTTTATCTCTTTTTTCAGACTAACTTTCTAGTAAGCAAAGTCAGTCTCATTTTCATTTTTTGTCACATTTAAACATTTCATACAGTTAAACAAACAAAAAGAAATCATTAATTGAAGCAAAGTCCATATCATCCTGGACCTACAGGAAGAAGTACTTGTCCTCTGTCCTTACTTTTTGTTCATTTTCCCTGGCCAGTAACAATTAGATTACCTAAATAAAACCTTCCTGGAATCGGCTAAAAGCTCTCTAAAAGTAACACGTCATGGTCTGATCTAGAGACATTTAAGAAGAGATGAAAAACAAAGTCTCTGCCATCTATCAGTGTCAGAAGGGCTACAGAGGCGTTTCTGAGGCTTTGGGGCTGCAGCAGGAAACATCATCCTTATATGAAGAAAACGTGGAACAATGTTGAACCTTGTGAAGAGCAGCCTGCGTACCAACATTACTCCAATCAATCAGGAGGTCAAAAAAAACCCAGAGCCACATCTAAAGCACCGCAGTCCAGGGTTATGATAGTTTTGGATTTTCCATTATAGTTTGGTTTTATTTTGTTGTGATGTTTTGTTTGTCTAATTCAGTTAGTTTTAGTGAGTTTTTAGATCAGTTTTGCTAGTTTTTATTAGTTACTGTTAGTTAAACATTTTTTTAGCTTTTATTAGTTATAGTGGTAGTTTTAGTTTTTTTATACTTTGTAGAATTCAAACAGATCTAAGTATTGTATTGTGGTTATCTAACATCAATTGGGTAATGAAAATTCAACAGAATTGATCATTTTCCAAAAATGTGTTCAATTATTGTTGTACCACAACTGACTCTGGAGTTTCATTCCAACTTTTGTGGACTAGCGTAGCGTAGCCACCAGGAGGAGTATAGAAGAGTAGTGTAATTGGATAACAGCTTATGTAAACTGTTTATGTGGGGGAAATCTATTTCACAACAATCTCAAAGGCCAATAAATAGATTTGTCAACACAAAAACGAATAATAATTTCAGTATGTCCTGGTTCTATAAACATACAATCATTACAGTATTTCCCCATTAATTACCATTTTCATTTATTCCAGTTAACGAAAATGTCTTCTCAATTTCAGTTTGTGTTTTTTTGTTTGTTTTAGTTAGCTGTAATAACCTTTCTGCAGGCCTCACTTACCTCAGTTGAGGACTCCTAAGTGTTTTACAGTGCAGTTGGTATGAGGACAAGGAGATAACGTAACATGATGCAAAAAGTTGATTGTCTATAATATTGAAACTTTAACTTCAAGCTTGTGTAAGCTGTTAAAGAACTATTACCCAAAACACACAATCAATCATCCCATCTGAAAGGCATAAAATAACAAAAACAAACTAAGTCAAAGTTTGATTTTTGGTCGGATTGAGTTGCTGTCGTCCAACATTAACCGCTGTGGCGTCTGCATTAAAGTGAGACAACAAAAGCTAAATCTGAAGAAATCTTTTCAGGAGGTAAACCCTTTTTGCTGCACATCTAATATATTTTCTGTCATTTCAGGTGTCGCTGCAGCTGTTATTTGAGACTTCGGGCATCGATCTGTACACGACAGCCATAGAGATTCAACTGATGCTATCAACGTAAGGTTTCAATGCAGCAGCATCTAAATGCTCTGGTGTTCACTGAAGGCTAACAGGGATCTGTAAGACGTTCATGGTCTTCAGTAGCTGCTTCTGATTCTGGTTCCTTTGTGTTGTAATACCGTTGATCTGTTCAGTCTTAGTGAGCAGAGTGACCTGAGGCCGGCCACAGCAACCCTGCTGATTGAAAGCGTCATTAAACCCTCCTTTTTCCCGTAAGTGTGGCCTGCTAACAGCTCGTTATGTGTATAAATAGTGCCTTGCAAAGCTTTAAATATGCTGTTAACCTTTAACATCACAACCACAAACTTTAAGGTATTTTTTTGGGCTTTCATAACTACAAACCAAGAAAAAGGCTGTAGGTCATTGTTCAGTGGTGAAAAATGAGCAATGGCTTTCAAAGGTCTTTTGTAATTAATAATCTGCCGTGAATTTTATTCAGCTCTCTTTTACCTCTAAATAAAATAAAACGCATCAAAGGTCACCCGATTAGTAAAAATTAGGTTAGCTCCACTAACTTTTTAGTTAGCTTCTTAGGCAGCAGAGCTAAAGTAAAAGCGCTAATAATAAACATTACTGGAGCTAAAGCACTATACCAACATGTTAGTTAGCAGAAGATAATTCTAAAGTGCTAAATTCAACCAGGTTGATACCCACCATGTGTCAAATTTGACCCTGTCGAGGTTCAAATTTGTGATTGCACACCCACTTGTGCATTTTCACTTCAGAATGTTGTTCTTTGTTTTTTGTTTTTTTTTTAGTTTTATAGTTACTGAATATTGTTAACTCTGTCACAGATTTTGCCAAGCTCACCATAGAAGGGCTTCAGTTTGGAAGGACGCAGGACATCAGTTTAACTGTTTCCTAAGGAACTATTGTCGATAACCAAAACCTCAACTGAGATGTCCAACTTTAGTCATGTGAAAGTTTACAAAACAGCCAAGTACATTAGAGGTTTAGATTTTATTCAGAAAAATTAATGGAGGGGAATCTAAGTGTGCTAAATGTTTTCAGAGTTAGTAAAAACGCTAAAGTTCAAAACGAAAAACTAGCTAGGCTATTGGCGGATTAGCGGAGGAGTGGCCACCGCTGCAGTTCACCCATAGTGATCATAAAATTCCAATAAAATATACTTTAGTTTCTGGTTGTAGTGTCAAAACATTAAAGGTACTGTACGGTACAGAGCTGAACACCCTGGACTCTGTGTAAAATTCTTCTTTGACTTGTTCAGGAAGAACTTTGTAGAGAAAACTAGATTTGGAGGGACAGTGAAGGGAGAGTATGGTATGCGCAACACCAGTGACGTCGGCAGTCTGGTGGAGTTCACCTTGAATGTGAGTCACCTCCTCAACTGTATATTTAATCTATAATATGCATGCTTTTCACCCACAGTTTCCTCATCCACACCCTGTCTTTGAAGTAAAAACAAATTTATATTGTGTGGAAAGAGAATTTTAATTGAGCCTTGTCTTGTGGTGTAGGCATGCCCAGGGGTGGAAGTGTTTCACTCTTCTTTTTTTAGCCGAACTGCATCTGCTTCATGTCTTGAATATTGTTTTTGTAATCCTGGAAACTTTTGCCACCAGGTGGATATGCATGACGAGCCTCTGGGAGATATGGGGACCCTTGCCGTAGAGTTTGATTGGCCTCATGAAGCGCCCAATGGCAAGTGGCTGCTGTACCTGACAAAGATTGTTGTTAAAGGAGAATCAGAAATGGATTGCATCCCTGCCGGAGTGATCAATCCGCTTAACCTCACTGTAAGGTTCTGTTATGGCTTTGGTTTAAATGCTTAGTGATTTCATGAGTCTGTTGACATCTGTTGAGTTCTGATTGATCTTCCAGTGACAGCTAAGCTAATAAAAGTAACCAAAAATATAATTTTAGTACCAAAAAAAAACAAAAAACAAATCATTTTTGGCTTCTCAAAGCAAATTTTCTCAGGTTGTTGTTATGCAAAGTGATCCCATCAATCCTCTTCCTCACTAACCTACTTATATAAGACAAGTGGTACACAGGAATATTAATTGTTGGATGTGTTTGTGAGGATTTTTATTTACCTTTATTTACAGTGTTCAGGGGGGGATGAGAAGGCAGATTGCTGCAACCAGTAGGAAAACGCGAGTCATTAACATGTGCAACAAATAGACCTAAAGAAAACCTAAAGCTATAAAATAAAAATGATGAAAGACTGTCAGTAAAGGCACCCACCTGACACAAAAAGCACTATTGCTCATATTCTTCCCCTGTAGGATTTGATGGGGTTCTCTCGTCCTAAATGTCCTCCACCATGCTAACACCACCATGCTAATTTCCAAACTGTTACATCCACACTGATATTAGCATGGTTTTCCCTTTAGCATGCTAACTTTTGGTCGTTACACTCAAACATAATGTGATGAGGCTAATAAAATGAAGAAAATGAAAAGTTTACTTTTGTCTTCAAAAATATATATATTTTATTTTCATCTCTTATACGTAGCTAAAAAGTACACAAGCTAAAACTATGTTGAACTAGTTTAAGACCTCCAGGTAAATTTAGCCTACATGGCTCTGATGCACCTTGCCCATTTATACACAACAGTGTTTTTAGAACTGCAGTGAACTGAAGAAGTCTAAACGTTAGTGGTGAGTGGTGTTAAGAAGGTCTCAGAGCGAAACCTCTGTTCAGAAATACTCTTAGGGGAGAAAAAAACACAAACTGTGTCACCACATACTGACCTCAGAAATCCCCAAATAGAAGCTCACAGTGTCTGCAGCCTACAAATAGTCAGTGGAAATGACACTGCTATTCTGAGATGAATTGTCATGAATGGTCATGTTTTTATCAGCACCAGTAATTACCAGCAGCCCTCTGATGTAATGTCTCCTCCTGTCTTTCATCCACCCTTCTCCCTGAAACGGCTTCCAGTTGTCGGAGAGCCGACCCAGGCAGGCCAGGTCCAAACGGCAGGCTGACGAAAACGACGCTGAAGAGAAGATTCCGCTCCAAGTCATTGAGCCGCAGGCGGCAATCACCCTGCACTCACCTCGGAAAAACTACGTTTTGGTAAGCTGTGCAGCATCAGCGGCAGGTCTCTTCATTTACCCTCATCTATTCAACAGACACACTTCTTAAAAACAGAGAAAATATTAGTAAACTTAAATAAACACAACAAATTTATTAGAGGCAGTGTAGCGTTTTATTGCCATGTGGGTAGCTTGTCCTTTCAGAATGGGCGTCTTTAAATTATATAGGCAATAAAAACTCCTCTTATCCAGACTTGAACAGAACAGATGGTGATACTCAAAGTATGCAAATGAACATTCAGTTGTTCATTCTTCTCATCAAGAGTCTTAACTGATTCATGGGGAGACAGAAGCCAAGTATGAAAGACACTAGCTGTGCCTACAAATGTGCGCAAATGGCTGTCACAATCGCATTAAATAAGAAACAGGAACAAAATCACACGTCAATAAGTTTGTTCATGTGATAAGTCATTAAAAATCATGTCAGTGACGGATATAAACAGTTACATGAGATATATTCATAATTCAGCCGCTCATCATGTATCAGCCAGTCAGAATTGTGTCAAAGTTGCAATGGAAGCACTTTTTCTGCACACGAGTCACATGATCAACAACCGGACATTACCACTGGGGCAAACCACGAAGAAGAAAAAGACAGAAAATAGTAGTAGTATGTTGGCCTGACATGCTTTTTAATAACACATGAACAAACGTATCCATGTGTGATTTTTTATTGCGTTTCTTGTTGATTGGAAACACAGCAATTGTGAAATTGTGTTTTATTGACATTAACGGAATATAGACAAACTTTTGCGCACATCTGTAATGGAAACACAGCTGGGGAGTCACTATACTTCGGCTATCTCAAAATTTCTGGGAACCAACGTTTCTGGCTGGGACCTTCAAAAACCTTTTAAACCTTGAAAGTGGAGGAGCTTTTCGTTCTTATCTAAACCCTTCTTAAGTTCCAGTGGGGTGAAAACACAATGAGCCTCTCACAACTATGGCTACACCTTTCTTGGGTTTTACAAAGACGCAGACCTTATTTTCTAAAACTCCTCTTACAGGGAGACGTCTCAACTGCTGGTGCTGATCCAATGTGTTTTTATCAATTTCAAAGTCGGTGCAGATGTCGACCCGGATGTTTGCGAACACTTAACACTTCCCTCTCACGCGTAGAGGCACCGCATGATGTTCCAGAGTCCGTCTCATCTGCAAAATACCTTACTCAGCAGAATCTGATGCAGATAATCATATGTTGACTATGCTGCCCTCAACCTTACTTGAATCTGACGTGCTGAACGTTGCAGGGCCCATGATCTCAACAGACCAACTTGTATGTCACGTGTCAAACTCAAGGTTCGGGGGCCAAATCCGGCCCGCCGTAGCTATTTATTTATGTGGCTCTCTAGACTCTAGAGGGCCACAAAAACAGACATGTGAATTGAACATTACGTCTCCGTCTCTTTTCTGTCCTGATGGAGTCTCTCCTCCTGCTCGTCACTCATTGATCAGATTGTCAGGAAACTGATCCACATGTGAGAACAAGTCATGAATTTTGATGCTCATGCTGCTCCATAGTTCAGAAAGTTGACCTGATTGAGCAAAACCAATGTGACTTTTGGATTCAGCTCATCAACATGACCCTAAAACAGTTTAAAAACCCCAGACAGACCATTTTTTGCCTGTTTACCAGTGTAATCATCAAATCTACATTAAATATGTTGATCAAATATTCCAGTTCTTATTAATCAAACCTCTAAACAGGTGGGGTTATTAACCTTGATTTAAAGGAAATCAGGGTTTCAGCAGTTTAGTAGTTTTCTGGAAGTTTGTTCCAGATTTGTGGAAAATTAAAACTAAATGAAACTTATGCTAAATTCTGCATTAAAAAAATATGTCGATACGTTTGTGCTGTTGTGAAAAAGCTTTTTTCCTCCCTCTGTCCTGAAGGACTGCTCTGTGGGGACGGCGAGATGCGTGAAGTTCACCTGCCCGCTGCTCAATATGTCCAGGACGGCCGAGATTCGGGTCCGCTCTCGCTTGTGGAACAGCACCATGTTGGAGGTCCGCTCACCCGGCCAGATTCGCCCAAAACCTTTCCACACGCTACATCTTTGACGTTTAGAGATTGTTGGGGTTTTTTTTTTTTGCAATTGCAGGACTATCCCAACGCTCTGAACGTTCGGGTCAAAGTTCGTGCCACACTGAAGCTCATCACGGATAAACCAACCATCAAGATGGACGCTCACGATCTGCCTGTGCGTGTTGATGATGGTGACAATGACACTGTTGATTACAGAAGTTTTAGCACAGATTAACTTTGGTTGTTTGTATCATTTCTCGTAGCTTGCAGTGGATATAGAGCCAGAGGAAAGTGTGGAGATACCATATGAGCTCCCGCTGTGGATCATCATCTCTGCAGCTGTAGCAGGACTTTTGCTTCTAGGAATCATCATCCTTATCCTGTGGAAGGTGAGGCAACTCTGGGTTTTAAATGACACTGTACAAAGTTCCATGTTATGTTTTGATACCTGACACTATTATTGTTGCCTATTTATTTCAAAAGGGACAAAGCACATCACATAATATACCAGATTATTAGAAAAAAAAATGTTCTCTTACCTGCACCCGTAAAGCCATACTTTTAAGTCAGTAGAAAACGATGTTTTAGACTCAGACGTTCTTACGTTCTCTGGTATTTCACTGAGAAGCGAACAGTTCACTGGAAATGAGTTCTGACCAAATGGACTACCAAACGTGACAGATTCGTTTGACTGATCATTGTTCTAACCTTCCTCCTGTAACCGCTGCCCCCATCTTACCCCCCAAACAGTGTGGGTTCTTCCAGAGGGCTAGCAGGAGGGAGATGTATGAGGCCAAAGCCCAGAAGGCTGAGATGAAGATCCAGCCCTCAGAGACAGAAAAGATGATTGAGGACTACTAAGGCCTCCAGGTGTTTTTCCGACAGCACTCACCAATGGGGCGTTTTGGTAAAGACACCCCTCAGAACTAATCTTTCTTTGCTACAGCGCCGGGCAGAAAGAATAAAACCTCTTTTTTTTTTTTTCCAACATTTTGGTAAACAACAACCACAAACTTCAACGTTTTGGAATTTCAGAATTAATAGACCAACCGAACGTTGAGTGCAATTGTGAGGTGAAAGGAAAAATATGATCAATTTTCAATTCTTCTGACAGATTCTCAAATTGATTTAGGCCTGGACTTTGACTATGCCATTCTAACATGAGTAGGTTTTGATGTGAATCACTCCCATCCAGTATGTTCAGACTTGCCTTTTGGACTCTCTAACAGCTCCATCCATCTTCTCTTCAACTCCAGCCAGCTTGAGTAGCCTGGTCACTGATTGGTTGAACCCTTGAGAGCAGAGAGAAGATGATTTTAGCTTCTTTTCGCCTTATATATTAATGCATGTTATGGCATGTCTGGTGCTTTAGCTTTTAAAATGGACAGTTAAGTGTCATTAGTCTCAGGTCCTCACAGATTTTAGCTATTTGCTGGTGTTTCTGGTTGCTAACCTCTGTAACTAATGGGGCTGTATTGGTGCTTTAATAATTAAAAAATAATAATAATATTCAAAACTTAGCAAGTTTTCTGGGGGAAACACTGCATGCCAGATCGACTCCTGTCTTCACTGGTTCTGATTTAGGGGTATTAGAGTAAAGCTGGCAGATTATAGATCGGCAGCGTACTTTTTGGATTTGTAACTTATAAAAATAGAAGATAATAATTATTGAACACCATGAATTATTTCCCTTTCACTTCTCAATCATGTGCCCCTGTGTGTTGATCATCACAAATCTGAAGAAGACACGTTGTTGTTTGAGGTTTTAAAAGGACAAAATGTAAAAACATCCTTGAGTTTGAATACTTTTGCAAGGCACTGTAGTTGTAATAGTCTCAGGTGAGGCTCCTGTCCCCACTGAGCTCTCTGTCCCCTCAGCTTCTAATTATTATTCTAACTACTAAATCTGCCAACTTTCTTTCAGGCAGATTAAATAGACTTCCCTCTTGACTCTTTGGGTCCTGTTCTTCATTTTTCTCTCTTTCTTCTCCAGCAGGCCGTCACTGCCTAACAACCCGTTTCTCCGCAGCCCTGTAATCTGTAATCTCCTCTGCCGTTAATCCCGTCTCTCCTGCCTTTTCTGCTCATCTTTACAGCCCTTTCTAAGCGTATTTATATTTCTGCTGCTTTTCCTCCTTGCTAGCTTGGGTTCTTCAAGCGAGCCATCTACTACCGGGTAATGCCAAAGCACCGTGGCGTGAGAATTCGCAGAGCTGAACGCTATCAGTTCGATCTGGGATTTCAGCCAGAGGAGCCACAGAAAAAGTACTGGATGACCAGCTGGACAGAGACGCAGCACTGCTACTACTGATGCCTCACTGCCACAGAGAACAATGGGCCTGACTGGGCCTGACTGGGCTGCAAGGACACCCAAATAGGTTCAGTGCATGGACCTACTGTGGACAGTGCATTTCCTGTTTTTTTTTTGTTGTTGTTGTTTTTTTTCAATTAGTATTCCATTTCCTGAACTTTTTCTGTGCAATATGCTGAACATTTGGAGAGATTGTAATTTGTTAAGTATTTTTTGTTGAATGCAGTGTTGTACACTGAAATCCATGTTGCATCCAGAGGTAAACTTTTGTTGTGGTTTTAGGTATTAATGCGTTAAATCTGCATGTAACTTTTCTTCTTTTTTAAATATGTTTTTCTTTTTTTTTTGCTCAGTCTCTCAACATTTCTCCCCTAAAGGACATGGGGGGAAATGTTTTCTTTTGCGTTACCTTGCAGAGGTGTTGCATTCACACACAATAAGTTTTTAAGTGTATTTAGAAGTCAGATCATGAGGCATCCTGAATACTGAAAGTAATTATCTAAAGTTTTAGATCTTTTTTTTTTTTTCAGATTAATGCGCCAGGTTTCCATCCTTACTCTAAAACATAAACATGACAGAAACTTTCTGACAGACTATTTGGACTCATTTTGAGTTATTTTCATGGGGTGATACCGGAACCTGATGGTCGTTTTCATGTTCAGTCCTGATTTTAGATCAGTTTTCAACCAGTTTTTTACCCCAAAGAGTTTAGAACATATAAACTCGTTTTCACTCAGGATCTTTAAAGGTGTACTTATATACAAATTTAAATTGGGTGTATTTGCAAATTTATTGTGTGGGAACACACAATCTGACGAAATACAATACTTTTACAAGGTCACACATAAGAAAAAACTTCCCTTATGTCCCTTAGGAGGCTCCGTACTTTTGTGCATTGTTATTGTTTGCTTTTACATAACCTCCAAACAGGTCTCGGAGGTCTAGATTTTATATTTTGACAACATCCACTCCGTTATGAGTTGTTGACTGTCTTTGCTTGAATGTCAATGTTGGGAAAAGCATCACAAAGTCTGATAATCCTCAGATGCAGGATTGTTTTTGTTATATTTCTGGTTTTATATTGCTTATATCACTCACATTTTAATTGTCCCTCTATAATTTCCACATCAGGGTTCACCAAATCGGCAGATTACACTTGATTGTTAATTTATTGCACCATGCTGAGCTAACACAATGAACAGATGCTATGTTGATATCTTAAGTATCTCAAACAGGGAGTCTGAACACTGGAACTGCTATTTGATTGTAAGGGTGTAGATGAAATTGTACATAATAATGAGTTAAATTGACTGAATGAAAGCATGTTTTTGGCCTTTGCTCTCGTTTTTCCATACGAAACTGTTGACCAACACTGGAACCATGAATTTCAACCTCAGTACTGGACAAGCAGACAATGGTCTTCATGTGTGATAAAATGTCCCTTGGAAAAGTTAGACTACAGTAAATCATTTCTGAATTAATTTTTCACCTTTCAACTCCCAGAGATAGTAATGAATTTGGGAGCAGCATCTTGAGGTTCAAAAGAAGAAATCGTTCTCATTTTAATGAGATTTAAATCTTATGTTGATTTTGACATAAATCTCATATCTTCTAGTTTGAAAAAGAAAGTTGTTCACAGTAAATATCTCTAAGTATCGTCTAGAAGAAACAGGTGAGAAGAAGGATTCAGAGGGAAACCTACATGCTTTTTAAGACGTAAACTGTCAGAAGAGCATATTTTATATACAAAAATTAGAAACTTTCCCACTATAATAGGTTTATGTTTCGTTATTATGTGAAAGTTACTTCCCCTGTCTAGTTCTGGCAGTTAAATGCCTCCATATACATGTGACCATATATTGTACAATTAATTTGATAAATACATTGTTAAAAGAAAAACAAAATAAAGATGATTCCCTCTGGTTTTCTAACTGCACACCCTTAAATGAATACTGTGCTAAAGTGCCACATCTGTTTATTTAAAAGCCATCTTTTAAATAAAATCACTTTTCACACAGTGATCTTGGATAAGTCTTCTGCTTATCCAAGATATCTGTACAAACTGTGTACTTTTGACATTTCTAGAAGCTTGTCGCTATGCTAAAACAAGCTTTGCAGTCTGCTGTTGCTGCTTTTGGCCACAAAAAGAGAGAAACCGATGCAGTTATAATGTGGAGCTCCAGCTGAATGGAACAGTTTTCAACAAAAACACTAAGAAGTTATTTCTGATTTACTCAACCAAGGCAGAATTCAATGTCTTTATTACAGAAATAAAATCAGATGTTCAAACATGTTTACACAATGAAAGACATACATTTTAAAAACATTTCCTCTTTTAAACTTAAATATTACAAATAAATTACAACTGATGTGTTTTTGCATTGCCAGACAATAATAAATTGAATACAAGGATATAGAGTAAATATACAAATGATCAACCAGAATATATATTTTTTTTTTTACAGTGTGAAATAAAACAAGTTCCATGGTCAGATTTTTTTTTATCTTTATTCGAGGCAGATTCCACCTTTTAAAGTAAACAACTTAAGAAAATTACCTATAGCTATATTTTACAAAAATTCAAATACACTTAAAAATTTGTAATTTTTTTTCAGAGAAACAAAGTCAAAATATATCTACAAAATCAATTAACTTTTTTCCCCTTTGTCCACACACAGCTTTTAAATGTGCACACTATATATGTATATATATACATTTCTATATTTATTGTAATATATTATTTGTTACATTAAATTATTTTGAGTGTATTCATAACATTTAAGAACAAAATGTCACATTTTGAACAACATAAGACAAAACTTGTCCACTTCTGGTAAAGTACACATTAGAAATATTAAAACATATTTATCATGAATCCAATTGTTAATATTCAACTTACTTAGACTCTTGCAGAACTACTTTGAAGTAAAAGGAGTGTTTAAGATCAAAGCTGAATAACTTCTACACCTTATTACCATAAAACATCCCAAAAATAAATACTTTAATTCAAAACCAGAATTTTTTTTATTTATTAAAGATATACTTCTTAGATAGTATAAAAAAATTTAACATTACTTCTGATTTATATAAACTGAGAAAGCAGTTTGAGATTCCTGACATTCAGTCATCTTTCAGTGTGGGGGGAAAAAAAAAAAAGAATAGTGAACTATACAACTATACAGCTGTGACGTTCTGCAGCTGTTCACATTGAGGTTGGTTTTGTGGTCGCTACAATATAATCTTACAATACTTCTAGTCTTTTTGCTTGAGCTCCATCATGGATAAGGACTTATTATGCTTCTTGGACTTCCTGTACCTGTAGGCGAGTAGGATGATGACCACCAGGAAAGCCAGGCTGATTGACAGCAGTAACCACTGACCAGCTTTGGCAGCGGCCTTGTCCACTTTCAGTCCCAGGAACTCAACTTTCCCATCATCCGTTGCAACTTCAGGTTCTAAAAGGCAAGAATTCATGAAAATATTACATTTTATATAGATTACCAAGCAGCGGACTCTTGACTACGTGGAGAAGTTTGGCATCAATTTAGCATTCTGTTTGTTTTGACCTTCTCCCAGTAAGAACTAAAGATGCACCAATCCAATTTTTTCCCTTCTGATACAGAAATCTGAGGTTTAGAAAAACAGAGCAGAACTGACTTGAAATGTTTCACAGAAAACGGACATAAAAATACTGAATTACAAATTTATTTGATAACTGTGCACCAGTACCGCATAATTAAATACAACAATAACTTCACAATCTTGGTCAAACATACATATAAACACAACAGAACTTTAATTTGCTCAGTCAATGCAATTAGGGGTAGGGGGGAAATGATGGCAGTTTTCCGGACAAAATGTTGCTAAATATAGGAAAAAAAGAAGTTAAGTTGGCAGCAAAGGGTTGACTTTTGTCCACCTACTGTTAGTAGTTCTGCACTACTTTGTGTTGGTTCAACACACAAAATCCCAACTAGATACACTGAGTTCTTGTATGATGCAACAAAATCAATTCAACCTCCATGCATTTTTACAGCAGGATCTCATCAGTATAAAAGATGGCATTACTCAGCCAGGGGAAACACTCACTGAACACTGCGGTTGTTTAAAGAGTGTGTGAATGCCTGAATGCATCGATCATACCTGAAGGTCTCCAGTTGTAGTCGGGCCACCCACGGACCTCGTTGTTCTTCTTGTTCTCCTCCTCCAGCCATGTGATGAGAGGTTGGAAGTACTGCATGAGAGGCTGGGCGCTCATCTTGGACTGACCCGTGATCATGGCCATGGCTTCCGGCCATGGCTTGCTGTAACCGAGCCGCATCACGTCCCTGCAAGCGGCGACAGTCAAAGCAGAGGTCAGGAGGAGGAAGACGAAGGGTTTGTTGTTGAAGATGTAGTGGTTTGTACTTTCTCACACAAGGCCAGGCAAGTCAGGATGGTCTTTTCCCATACTGCTTTCGAATTCACTCTAGTTTTGTTTATTTAAGAGAGTAATTACATCACTCTGAAACATGAATCACTTCTTCACATCATTACATCTTCTCTCCAGCTGTCAACAGAAGGTCATCCTATAGCAAGGGCGTCAAACTCATTTTCAGTTTGAGCCACATGAAGATCACAAATGTCCTTAAAGGGCCGGTCATGTCAGAATGTATTGCTAAAACCTTTTAGCCAATTAGCTCTCTCCATTGAATGAGTACTTCTTAAAAAGAAACATTGATGTAATTTGGCTGTGTATGGATAAGAACAGCTTTGATTAGATTGATGAAATAATATCACATTCCTAATTTAATTGCCAAAAAACATTTTTGCCAAAAGATGATTTAGGCAAAAAAAAAAAAAAATCACTTATTTTAGGAATTTGTATTTAAGAACACCACTGGCTTTTTTTTTTTTTTTTTTACTGTACTACTATATGTTTTTCAGCTACATACTGTCTGGAAAACACATCATAGTTTTTTATGGCCCACCATAAAATGTGTGGTGGGCCAGATTAGGTCCCCAGGTCTTGAGTTTGACACGTGCTATAAAAGAATCTGTAGGATTCAGAGAACACTAACCCCAGCAGCTTCCCAGCTTCTTTAGATTGGTAGATATCACAGGTGTGCAGAGGCCCATCATGGTTAGCTGCGTCACACAGAGCTTTGTGGAACTGAAACTGGATGACGAAGCTGACAAAGTAACTGAAAAACATGAAAATATGCACTTTAGGGATTATACTTAACCTCCAAGACGCGCGTACAATGTGCAAGTCCTATTTTCTTATCTATTTATAGCTGGAGCGTGTCTAAGCAGTTATCAAGCTAGCTGTTCTGAGCTCCAACACGTCTCATTTGCTTTGCAAACGCAACACTACCGGACGTATGGCACGCTGGCAGGGATGTGGAACTTTGCGCCCGGGTCAAAGTCATCCTCGGTGCGGGTCACAGGGGGACACAGGCCCTGGTACTTCAGTCTGCAATAAACAAAAATCATTTACAGATTTGATTGTTATTGCGCTATCAACCACTTTATGATGAGCGATTCCGATAACAAGCACGTTTTACAGCTGAAGTTCTTCACCTGAGGTTCCACCACTCTTTATTATAATCCGATGACGGGACGCGTCCGTCGAAGACCTTCCACCTCCACTGGTCCATCAGGTAGCCAAAGGGCAGGAAGGCGATTTTGTCCAACGCCATGCTCATCAAAAAGTTGATGTCACTCTCTGCACAAGAGTGAGACATTTATTATGTAGAAACAAACCAAAAGCAAAAAAACAAATGCATTGCGCTTATTGTGGCTCACCGTGGTTACTCTCCACCTTGTCCAGGAGCCCGATGCTCTGCAGATGTTTGGGCGTGGAGACGGACAGCGCGAGAACGTCTCCGATGGCTTCGTGGAAGCCTGGGTTGGCGCCGGTGCGGAACGAAACGGGCTGGTCTTTGTACTGCAGGAAGTACTGCACATGGCCCATCTCATGGTGCACAGTGACCAGGTCATCCATAGTCACAACGGTGCACTGTTTTATCCTGGAAGCACAAGCAGACACACAGTTACAGTTCAGCCTTTTTTCTTAGGAGACAACGAGCCTTGAAATTATTCCTTAAAGCTTTGAAGGAGCAAAGAGCCACAGGAAGCTCTGAAGCCACAATACAGAAACACTCACTTGTATTCTCTCTCTCTCTCTGTCCTGAACTTCACAGAAGAAAGAAGGAAGTCAGACAGATAAAGGGAAAGAAGGTGGCCAGTAAGATGAATACCAGATGTTTTTCCAACTTGCACTTCCTAAATCTATTTGCATGCATGTTGTCACTCATCCTAAGCTTACCTCCTTAGTAATGTTATCTAAGTACCCTTAATTGCTCTAAGACTAAACCATTTCCTCATTATGTCTCTGACAAAACTTGTCAGTAGCTGCGTTTCCATTAACCATTAAATCGCAGAAATTGCTCTCACAGCATCACACAGTTCATAAAAAGTAGTGCGTCATTACAACGTACTGAATCCACAACTCTTCTGCAAAATGGCCGACTACAATTGCGTTCAAAATTTGTTCAAAATTAGCAGAATACAAACAAAGATGTGTCCACTTAGGAGCTACTAACTGGACCGTTTTTGAGAGTTGGTCAGGTTTTTACTTTGTTTTCGGGCTGGAAACTCTGTCAGATCTAGCAACCCTGTGAGTATCCCTGGCTGCTGTAAGGTCTTTAGAGAAAAAGAAAAATCTAACAACAACAAGAGTCCAACCTGAAGTCCTTTCGGTTAAAGAAATCCCACGCAGAGGCGTGGCACACCACCTGGCGTCCGTCAGTCGGCTTCTCCAGCATGGATTTGTCCCAGAACTCTTGTGGCATTGGCAGTAGACCCAGGGAGGTGAAAAACCTGTCCGACTCCTGAAACATCCTGGTTGCATTCCAGCCCTGAACAAGAACAGCAATGCCTGCATTGACCTTGACATTTTCTCTGGGAATTCAATAGAGGCTTTAACGTACAGAGGAACCACCAGACGGTCTTTGCTTTATGAGATTACAATTATTATGCTCTATAGATTTCATGCATTTATTTACCTGAGCCACCATAGCTGGTGTGGCATCGACTTGTGTGGCACCTGGATAGGGCATGACTAAATCCATGATTCCAGACCATGTCTGTGCCCACATGTTGCCTGAAATGTCGAAGCAGAATAGCATCACTTTTTATGTCAAAGACTTAAGAGGTTAGTTAGCAGGTCACTCTGCTGTGTCGCTGTTTAACCATGTGGGATCTGTGACTGTGTGGAACTGTCACACATTCTCATGCTTTATGCCTCTAAAAAAAAAATGAATCTATCTGAAATCCAAAGGCATCTGCAGCCACAGACAGCATATGAATGGAGTTTACTCCCATATAAAAAGGGAGAGTTGTGGCTGTAGTGTTAGAATTCCAAGGATTCTGCCAGAGAGGGATTTTTCCTGCCCTTGCTTGACGTTATTCTCCACACCCCCCTCCTACAATGAAAACATCAAGCCGGTGCAAAATCCAAGCTACTGATAACGCTGTGCATCTGGTTTTCAACCAAAAAGCTCTACACTTACCCAACAAGTGAGCAGGGATGGGCCCCTTTAAGTTGATGTTATCTGAGCCATACTTTTTGTAAAGAGCCCTTCGAACGTAGGCGTGTACGTTGAGATAGAGCGGCTCCAGTTCCTTCCACAGAGCCTCCAGGTCCTCTTCAAAGGTAGGGGTTTCATACAGGGACCGCCAGAAAGCCCCATTATCAGAATGCCCTGTAAACGCCACCGCAGGTTAACACAGGTGTATTTAAAGTGGCACTTTTGCCTCACAGTTTTGCTCTACATTCCTCATCGAGTCGACGGGGTTATGGCTTAACCCACTTTACCCTGACCGCACTCGCTGGCAGCTGAGATTTATTTGAACTGCTTAAGCAAAAACAGTTACTGTTGGAGGAGTCTTACAAGCTCCGTTCAGGGCTTTTCAACTTTAAGCTGCAAAAGATGCAGAATAATTCTGTTGTAAATGTTCTCTAACCAGAAAATATCACTTTTTTTCTGTAAATGTAGTTTACTGTAGCACACACACACACACCCCCACACACACACACAAAATATGAATAGACAGCTATTCTTGTTCTGCTCATTGTTAGTAATAGTGAATCGTAAATATACTTTAGGATCATATGCCAAATGTCTTTACAGTTTAGGTTTTCATAAACAACAGATTAGTAGGTAATTAGCCCTAGCTTTCAACCATTTTCTCTGAACCAGCATTTCCACACTTTGCCAATTTGTGCTAATTGCTAACATAGCACATCTTGACATAAACAACACAGGATGATTCCTGTGACTCTGGTTCTGCTAAGACGTTAGCACAGTCTTCTCTGTTTCCCAGTGGGAGCAATAAAGCACATGTATTAATTACTTCGAATTTTTCATCAAAATAAAGAATATTTCTGTGGTAAAACTCCATAACTGACAAAGGGTACAATTTACTTTGGTTTTGCCCAGATTGATGACGTTTAAAAACCAGCAAAACCTTGGAAAAATGTAACATACAGGTTAATTATCTAGTTTTAACAGTGCCACTCAAAACTTTCTTATGCAGTAAAATATCCAAATGTTTGCAGTGAGTTCCACATTGTAAAGGAACACAATTTAAGACACCAGTCTAACATTCTGCATTCACCCATTGTTTATATTTGTCGGCATTCATTTAAATTACATTTCCTGCCTTAAAGGCAACCTGGAAAACATTTCCTGCTGGAGAGGGAACGAGGGAATTGTACATGTAGGGTAAAATTAGACCCAGATGACATACCATTGAGTGTGGCAGCCTTATTGGCCAGTTCAACATATCTCTTATAATCATCACGAATTACTTTGCCAGCAGCGTCTCTCCATCCTTTCCAGGCAAACAATAGTTCATCATAATCCCTGGACTCTGCCATGATTCTCTGGAGATCTGAAAACAGAAAGTTTTACTTTATTACTACCTATATACATTAGTTAATTAGTTCTGAACTATACTTAGCATAAATTTAATCTCTAAATGTTTCTAATTAAGTTGAAAAATTCTTAACTTTACCTGGATCCAGTGGATGACATTTGCCATCTTCCCTACAAACTTCTGCCACACTATATTTTGTCTCCATGTTAGACATAATATTATTTAACTGTAAAAAAAAAAAAAAAAAAATAGATAAAACATCAAATTTTCCCAATCATACAGAAATTCACAAATGAAAATAGCTAAAAAAAATAAAAAGAAGAAATTAATTTGATATAAATTAAAGTTGATCTTGTCAGAAAGCAGGTACGAGTATGAAGATCATGTTTTTAGGAGAACCAGCAGTAAAACGAGCTCTGAGTTTGTCGTGGCAGCTTTGGGTGGCTGAACAGAAACAAATCTGTAAATCTGTCCCGTCTTCAGATACTTCCTAAAATCACTTAGTGCATTTCCAGCATTATATTATACATTAGCAAGATGAATTCATTCCGTTCCCACCTCTTCCAGTTCTGCAGTGGGCAGCGCTGCCTTCTCAAGGTCACTGAGTTTTTTGATGATGCGTTTGACCGAGGGGTCCTGGAAGTCGGAGGTGTCGTACTGGCGAGCCTTCAGGCCGTACTCCAGGGTGTGAGCCGCCATTTCCAGGTCCTTCTTAAGCTGGAGAACAACAAACACTTGGTCATTAAGACTGAAGAATAACATGGATTACAGCCAGAGGACGCCCCAAAACATGAATATTAGATGTGTCAAGCAGATTTGTGCATACTGTCATTCTTAGGTGATTACACTGATCAACAGGCAGAACATTGTCTGGGGTTTTTCAACTGTTTTAGGGTCATGTTGATGAGCTGAATCCAAAAATCACATTGGCTTTGCTCAATCAGGTCAACTTTCTGAACTACGGAGCAACATGAGCATCAAAATTCATGACTTGTTCTCACATGTGGATTGATTTCCTGACAATCTGATCAATGAGTGACGAGCAGGAGGAGAGACTCCATCAGGACAGAAAAGAGACGGAGATGTAATGTTCAGTTCACATGTACTTACCCTTATCAGTGTTTATTATTCAATTTACAGAGACCCAAGTTTGTAACATTTCATTAATACACTCTGTTAGAAAACTTTTTTCTCCTAAAACCTTTTATGGATGAGAAATATTAACAAAAATGAACTGATGATGACACAAAAATGTCATCAATTTAGTCAGAAGATCAGATTTCTCTCAATCAAATTAGAATAAAAACCTGACCTGGTTGAGAAAAATTGATGTTATTTTTGGATTCAGCTGTGAAAAATAGTCCTAACTCAGTTGAAAAAACAGACGACTTCCAAAAAAAATGTTTTTAGTAACCCAGTGATTGGTGTTCACATGCACTAAAGATGACAGCCGCAGTACAGCAGCTGAGGTGTTGTTCTGTTGCCCTCACCACTTCCTGGTTATTAGCTTCAGTGATGTCCGTGTTGTACTTCCAGTTGGCCTCGGTGTAGGCATTCCACACTATTTCAACTGTGCTGTTGTATTCATCCAGAAATTCCTTTGCATGAAGCTCGTCTGTATTCTTGTCTGTTCAGAGAAGAATCACAGTGAGTTGAGACAGTAAATACTCTAAGGGCTTTTCATGTTCTCACACTTCAGCATTACCGATATCTTCAGGGTAGCCTTCAGGGATGGGCGGGACCCAGTTGAATTCAGGCCATCCCAGGGTCTCATTCACATTTTGTTGTTCCAGCCACTTGACTATGGGGTCGAAGTATTTCATCAGAGAAGTGGCATTCATCTTATTTGTGCCTATGGCCTCTTGAAGGACTTCAGGCCAGGGCTTAGAGGAACCTGCTTCAAGAACTTTTCTGTTGAAGGGAGAAAATGTATTGCATGTTTACTTTCTCAAAACTGCGCATTACAGACGCCGTGCGATAAAGACGTCATTCCTACCGTAGAATCTCGCCAGCCTCTGCAGAACGGTAGATGTCGCAGGTGTGCAGAGGCCCGGTGTGCTTGGCTGCCTCGCAGAGTTTTTCATGAAATTGGAACTGGAGGATGAAGCTGACGAAGTACCTGCAAGAGACACAAGATTACTTTATGAAAACCACATTCATTAGAAGGATTCACTTTGCAGGTTCCATTTGTTTCTTAAGCGCCCGTAATCACCCGTTTCCTAAAACAAGCCAGAACGGGAACTCTTCAACAGCCTTGGCTTCTGCAACAGGTCATTCCTTTGTTGTTGGTTCAAGGCAACAAAACGAAACGGCAGGCAATGGCATCACTTCCACTCATTCTTGCACACTGAGCAGAACAGGAATCAGTTTCTCCTCATGTAGAGAACTGTGTGAAAGTGTTCACACCAGTGATGTGACGTTCACGAATGATTCTTTTGACCGCCTCTTTACCCTTGAAGGAAAGAACTCTTTTATAGCTTTGCTTGTTTACAATGCTCAGCTCACACTGCAGTAGCTCTTGTAATAGTATTTAATTAAAAAACTTAAAAATATATATTTAATTGAAGAATAAAAATAGAATGTCTCTTCACATTGTCTTATTACAGCCACAAATTTCACTTTATTTATATAGATTTTTATGTGAGAGACTAAAGTCAATAGCTTATAAAACAGAACCAAAGTGGATGTTTGTCTGAATTTGTATTCAAACCAGTGAACCACCTTTCACTGTAAATGCAGCTGCAGGTCAATGGACTGAATCTCTACTCACTTTACACTATTAGAGACCCTAAAAGAAAAGATTGATCTTCACTAAGATTGAATATAGAATATATAATAACACTGTTCCCTGAGTACTGCACAGATGATCAATTTGAAAATATTGATCATCTGGTGCAGAGGAGGTTTTCTTTACCTCTGTGACACTGGTTGTGTGTAGTGTTGTGAAATTGTAAATGCTGCAGGAGGTCTACCTGATGTATGGCGTGTTTCCGGGAATGTGATACTTTGCTCCGGGATCAAAGTGCTCCTCTGTTCGGCTGGTAGGTGGGCAAATTCCTTGGTACTTTGTTCTGTGAAAGAAGAGTTAATGAGACACTGATTCAAAATGAGAACTAGTTTTTTTCAAATGTTTATTTTTATTCTTCCCTTTATGTTGTATTTATCAAACATGGCTAACTAGATTTTGATTAAGAGTTCAAACCTGAGGTACCACCACTCCGAGTTGTACTTCTCTGGAGGAATGCTTCCACTAAACACGCCCCATCTCCAGAGGTCAATGAGGTAGCCAAAGGGAAGGAAGGCTATCTTCTCCAGAGCGGTCTTCAACAGGAAGTTCAGATCAGTTTCTAGAAATTCAAAAATCCAAGACTTGCCTTCAATGTATTTAAGTCATCATTTCTACTTTTTAATGACAGTACTCCAAGTTTGCATCTCTTTAACTGGAGGCTATTCAATGATTGTTACCCGTGTCGGTGGTCACAGACTCCAGCAGGTTGATCTCATGTAGGTGCTTGGGTGTTGAAACTGACAGGGACATAACGTCACCGATAGCTTCATGGAAACCAGGGTTGGCTCCACGGCGGTAGCCTACAGGCTGATCCTTGTACTGCAGGTAATACTGGATGTGGCCCATCTCATGGTGCACAGTGAAGAGCTGTTCCATGGTTACTGTGGTGCACTGCTTAATCCTGAACAGGATGAAACGCAAACAGTAATGTACAGACTGACTTGTAAGTGGTATTTAGTCTGTACATGTATAGCACTTGTCTAGTCCAAAAGGTCTCCAGAGTGCTTTACATTACATTCAGTCAGTCATTATGCTACTACAAGCTACCAAATTGTAGTCACAGTCTCACAAAATTAATGCCTTTATTTCCAGGTTTCATTTTGATAACAGATTTGTTCTATACTGTGGCTGTGCGGCTATTGTTGGCAAGTAAATGAATCACCTTTTTGCCCTCCAGCGTTCTGGATGTATGCAATATGCAACATGCACTATGTCTATAGTTTGTGTTTTCTAAAGCAGATGCACAGGTATTACAGGTTAGTTATTTTACCTGAAGTCTTTGCGGTTGTAAAAGTCCCAGGCAGACGCATGGCACACAACCTCCCGATCTTCAGGCTTAACAAGCATCGATCCTTCCCAGAACTCTGGAGGCATCTCCTTCAGACCCAGAGAGGTGAAGAACTCCTCAGCTACACGGAACATGTGTGTGGCATTGTAGCCCTGAAAAGACCAACGCCAGTGAACAGTTAGTTCATCGTTTATCTTTGCAGGCCATAGCAATAGCATAAAGTCCATCTTCCACACATACCTGTTTGACCATCTCATTGGTCACATCCAGGTTGGGTTTGTCAGGAAATGGGATCATCATATCATAAATGTTATTCCACGTCTGGGCCCACATATTTCCTGTGTGGCAGGATGGAAATATACTTAAAAAGCCATTCTGAATCACTGTGCAAGATCCTACATTAAGGCATTCTCTTCAGTGCATATTAGTAGAGTGCTCACTGGCCATAAAAGGTCTATATCATGTTACTGGGCTACAGCTGTCTGATATTAAGGGAGATGTTTATCTGGGACAAAATGGATCATTTGACTGGTAAGAACATAGTTTCTGCAATCACCGAAGTTTATAGTGGAACTAAGCAAAGCCGACCTCTTCAACTTTTTGTATGAAAGAAGAATCCAAATGGTGAATGTGTGCTTTCATTGTGGTAACTGTGTGCATCTTACCCAATAGGTGTGCAGGGATGGGACCCTTTAGGTTGATATATTTGGGTCCGTAGAAGTTGTAGAGCTTGCGTCGCACGAAGGCATGCAGGTTCAGGTAGAGCGGTTCAATAGTCTTGTAGAGATTTTCTAAATCCTCCTGAAAGGTTTCCGTCTCATACCAAGAGCGCCAATCAGCCCCAGTGTCATCAAAGCCTTTGAAGAAATTCAGTTTTCACAAGTTTTGGTGTGTAACATTTGTACCTACATCTTTTACCTTTTTATTTTGAGCCCAATTAGAGTTCTTACCATCGAGCTTTGAGGCTTTGTTGCTGAGCTCCACAAACCTGGGATAATGCTCCTTCAGAGGCACACCTGATGCATTGTGCCAGCCTTCCCAAGCAAACAGTAACTTCTTATAACTCCTGGAGTTGGCCAGAATTTCTGTGAGTTCTTCAAGACAAATTACAATTTCCCTTTAGTTAGACAGACACAGGAAAGGCAACACCAATCAATCACGCAACTCAAAGAGAAAAGATGCTAAATTTCCTGTAATCATCTTGATGCATTGCTGCTTGCATAATTTCCTGCTCCCCGAGAGGATCACATGCTCTTTATCTGGGAGATTAAATTGGTTTAACAGTATCAGGTTTTTCATAGAAGTTCAAGCATCTCTTCTAAAAAAAAGGGTTGAAGTTCATGTGTGGTTTCTGCAACCTCATCTGCACTGTGGATAGCTTCTATAAAAAAATAAACTATTCAACGTTATGGATGTAATGAGCTCATTTCAGTTTATGAGCAATTCTCTAAGGTGATTGTTTTTTCCACTCTCCCTGTACGTGCTGAAGAGCTTTTCCTCACAAACGCATCAAGCAGTTGTAGCTGACAAACACAAAAGACCATTGTTCTCAATGAATGCCTGGACCTTCCACGCCATGAAGATTCGTTAGTGTTTCACATAGCACTCTCGATACATCCTCAAGACTTCCTCTCAGAATTCTTCAGAAATTATACCCATCCTGTTGCTTCCAAAAACCGATAAAATCTCAAGCACTTACAACTGTTTTGAGTACAACATTTCCCCCGATGCAGAGTTCTTTCCTGCTACAAACTGTTAACATTTAAACAATTCATGGATCTTGCCCCTTAAAAACTAAAGACTATTTTTACATACCAGGTTCCAGGCTCCAGCTTACGTCTGGCTGTGGGTACACCTTAGCTGTTGAATAAATGCTGTCCATGGTGCTCAGGATGGTGTTATACTAAAAACAAGACAAAAGATAAATGAGCAGGTTCTGTGAATCAAAAAGGCTACATGTGACGTAAATCTTTTCATTTTTGCATCGTATTTATACTTTTGATACATGAAAAGTACTAGACCTCCTCTCGTTCAGCCTGTGGAAGGTTGGCAGCTCCCAGTGACTTGATCTTTTCAATCAGTTTCTTGTCGGCTGCAGTAAGATTGTTCAGGATATCCTGAGAGAAGACCTGCTTGGCCTTCCCCCCCCAGGCCTCTACAAAGGCTTGTTCTTCAAGACTTGCAGCCACCTTAAGACAAAAAGCGTTAGAAGTGAGTGTTCATTTCTGTGAATGCAATAGAGCAAAATGTGGACGCCCTTCCGTCCTCCCATTTAGAAAACACTAAAGCCTGAACAACATCCATGCAGCCATCACCGTCCGCTAGCTTCAAGATCAGTTCACAGGGGGTGACTTCTAGGACAATCTAAGCTCATTCTGGGAGATTCAAACCTGTTTCCATGTCAGAAGCAATCGGAATCTGTCTCGGTAGGCATTCCAATAACATGACTATTAGTTGTATAAAAGAAACATCCACTCCTCTGCATCAAGCAAACACTGATTACATATAGGTATAGTAGAAAAGTACTGAAGACCTGACTGGACCATCCAGCTGTACGTCACTGAAAATGACGACATAGCATGGTGAGTTAATGTATGCGCCCCTAAAACAAAAAATTTCTAAAACCCTTCTGACTGTATTCACCCGTCAGGACTGATTAAAACTCTCCATTTATAGTTAGAGAAAGGACTTGAAGGACTCATTTTATGTTCCCGATCTGTTCATTTTCCAAATCTGGGATCAAAATTGTTTCATTACCGCCTCATCACCCAGAACTTTAATTGAAAGAAATGTTTCTGTCATTTGTTCCTGTCCTCTCGTTTTATTCTTTATCTACTCCCACACCTTCAACACTCCCCTCTGTCTAAACACCCAGTTTTGACAGTGTAATGACTATAAGCAACGACAACACTACAGCTAAAAAGGAAAAAAAGTATGACATCACAGGAAAAGATTGGCTATGTTTGGATCGTTTGAACTGCACCCACTTAAAAAAGAAAGTCAGTTTATTCTTTTTCAGTAGACTCTAGCATGTTATCATCCCATATGAGGCTGTTATAAATGCATAACTGAGTTGAACACTGTGGTTAAACTTAGAACAAATGACTGATTTGTGTATCTCAGCGAGCTCCCAAGTGCATTGGACTGTAAAGGCCTAATGAGCATGTCAGACAAAATGTTGTTACTCAGTGTTCCTAAAGAGTTAAAATAAAAACAAAGATCATGTCATTTTACAAACGAATGCATTTAAATAAACTGGAGCTAGAAAAAGCCTAGCTCTAGGATTTTTCTATGCTGAAGTGTTATGGTCTACACTACAGAATCATGAGGAACATTGACATCCTCAACAAGCAGGGAAAAGCCACAAACTGTCATTGCTGAGTAAACTGGTTGTTCAGACTGGAGCAGTGGTAACTGCAGCCTTTCAAGAGTTTATGGGATGTTCTGAAAGATTCTGATCGCATTTTCCAGCAGGATTTAAGACCTGCTGTAATGACCAAGCACCGCCGTGCAGTTACTGGTCGGCAAACTGGCTTGAGCCAAACTGTGAACAGAGAACCTATGGAGTGTTGTAAGTAGGTTTCAGATTTTAGTATAAAACACTTTGAGTGGCCTTACATAAACAGTTTGTTTATATCACCGTGTGTAATGAATCTATATGAGACTTTAACATTTTGAGTTGAATTACTAAAATCAACTTTTTAATGATTATCATTTGTTGAGATAAATGCGCAAAGAACTCATAGTTGTGAAGGTCAGAGAAAACAAAGAGTGAGCTTATGGAACGGTTTGCAACCCTGAGACAAGTACTGAGAGCCATGGAAGTGTTGGAAATTGTCTTTACTTGAGCTTCGGACATCACTTCCATTGATTTTTCTTTTTTTTCTTCCCCAGAATCCTCCATTAGAGCAACCTCGACAACAATTCATGAGCCTGTCCCTGTATACTGACACTCATAGCGCCACATCTTTCCTCTGGGATCAATAATGTGACTGACAAAAGGAGAGGAGATTATATTTTTAGAAAAAGCTGTTGTCTCTGCGCCTCACTCGCTCGCCTACAGCTCCAGTGAATCTTTAAGGCTTTTCTTTACGGCGCTCTGAAAGGTCACGGACATTCTCGCTCTGCGATGGCAGCGCTTAAAGAATGGGTGGTTTTCAAGGCCGCTGGAAACCGATCTTTTCTTCTGCATCTGACATTTAAAGAGAGTTGGGACCTAAAACAACACATGTTGTACATTTAGCAAATCGACAGCATATGGACAAACGACATATTGTTACTCAATTGTTACCATTTGCTGAACACTGGCATGAAAATAAAAAAAAACCTTAAAAAAAAACAAAAAACATAACACACAGAACAGTAGATTCTTTCCACTGTTTTTGTTGAAGACCCTTATCTCTTTCTGTCCACACAATGACTGAAACAACAGACTGCAGTAAAAGGAAAAAGTGGCTCTGAGTTGATGTATTAACTCTGACCTTTGTGCTCTTCCTCTCTGACCATCTCCACCCACCCATTGACCCCCTTAAATCTTTTTTTTTTTCCCCCAGCAACCATCTATGTTGGTTATTACTTTTGTGGAAAATAAAATACAATAAAGATAACTACATGCTGTGGTGGATTTATTTCAATCGCTAATGTCCTGTTTATCGTTGCTTATCAATTAACCGCTCCACAACTTATTTATTGTTACACAATCAACAGTATAAAGGTGAAGCATTGCCAGGTTTATTACAGGCACAGTTAATATTCAGCATATTCAAACATTTCATGTTCAATTTCCTCTGACATTCAGACATATTCATTGTTATGTTTACATTATTCACATGCAAACTCAGCACTGAAGTGACCTAACTTATTCAATTATAAAAAAAAACTAATTTAGTTAATGAACGCATTTACACCCTGTGAATGTAGAAGTAGGCAACAGGTCAACTATTGTCAGTAGTTCTGAGTAATCTGTTGGCATGGCAACCACTGTAATAACATTCATTTTTCTAAGAATATAGAGTTCAGAACAACATGTAGAAATTCATGTGGGCTCCACTCACACAGCAGGTCAATTAATTCTTTTTTTTTGGTCATTCTCACTACTAATGAAATGTGACTGCAGTCAGACTTCTGTGTAAATGGAATAAGAACCTAACATATGTAAGTACTAATGAATTCTGCCGTCTGTGGATGGAGTTGTTCGGCAACGTTAGCCAACAGTCACTAGATCAATTAGATGAAGAAACCTAAGAAAAATGTAAGCACAACTAACAGCAGTGGCCTTTTGTAGAGCATTGACTGCAGCGACTGCAGAGAGAGAAAGAAGTCTGTCTGGATGAGAAGTCAGAGCCCAGAGTGGAGATGATTACTTTCACCAGTTTCATATCCAGCCATTGTTTACAGCGTTTGTCTTCTTCTGGTGCAGAAGAAGACCATTATGTCATTGACTTTTACTTTTACATCAATGACATAAAATCATTGACATAAAATGACATAAAGGTTTGATTAAAATGCAACATGACCGTTCTGACAGCCGATAATTTGAATACACAGATTGGATCATTGTGTGTGTGACAGATCAGTCATTCAGACTGCCATGAAAATGTGGGATAGAGGTTGAACTTACAATCAGGATAGTCAAGTTATTAGGACATTCAAGGGGGTTCCCTGTGAGAAGGACGCTGGGCTGTAACACAACTTTTTATGATTCCATTATGGAAAAATTATTCCAAAGCCTTACTGGATTCAGAGAAGACAGAATTAAAGAGACTGTTTCTTTTTTTTTGGTAAATGCATCAATCACTGAGTCATCTGCATATATTTTGACATCACCATTGGTGCAGACACCTGGACATAATTATAAATTGTGTAAAGAAGATTTGTCCAAGAATGAAGCTTTGGGGGACACCTGTGAGGAGACTGGAAGATTTGTAAACTTTCCCTTCTGGTCTGAAAATGCATTCAAAAGTTTTTTGTTCTGAAGGTTTCTGTCTGTACGTTCAGTGTCCAAATGTGCACAACGTTTAGAACCATGTAGTGGAAACGCAGTGCAGCGCCGGACATGCAGAATGACGACAGTAGAGAGTTTGTCAGTTTAAGATGCTTCGCCTCTCCTGACTGCAAATGGCATCTAAACTTTCCAGGAAAAGAAAAAGACGAGCAACCTTGAAAAACGTTGGTGAGCAATTCTTCAATCTCTGTCTGTGAATGCAGTGAACACTTCTACAACTTGTGTATTTGAATCAGGACTCCTCAGGATTTAGCACTTTGCCCCACACACACACACACACCCCCACCGACACACAGCCGCCTACCGGTTTTTACACTGTGTCTAGATATTTGACTGTTCTCTAAAGTGTTTCAACAGCTGTGCAGCACACAGATCAGGCAGTGTGGTGCCAAAAAAATAAACTACAAAAGAAAAGAAAAAAGATGGTGGACGTTGAACATCATTGCATGACAGGAAAAACTTCATTGTGTGCAGCAGGTGCTTTTGTCACCAAAGATAATTCTGTAAAAATATTGAATTATGTTGGAATGTATGCGGGAACGAGCAACATGCTCTTCGTTTGAGCAACATGTGCATTTTGATTTTATTGCCGTCAACATATTGTTTAATTGTGATGTCCAAGACAAACTTCCCCTATCAGAACAATAAAGTACATCAGGAGTGAATGAGATCCAAACACAGTCAGGGTAAAGCTAAGTCCTTTCTAAGAGGCACCAGGGGTTTTCAAACAGCTGTAAAATATAGAGAATGCAGACAGGAAATAATTATTCCACCATCTTTTTGGCGCCCCCTCTAGCATGGCGCCCCTATAGGTCCTATATTGTGCATACCCACTTTCTTTCTCCTTTTTTTTTGCGCCACTGCACACAGCCAAATACAGAAAGTCATAAGAAGAGTCCTAATAATGCATGAAAGGCAGCAGCAGCAGCAGCACTTCTCTCCAATCTGATTTTATTTCCAATAACCCTGGCTGCCTGCGTTTGCAGGAAATTGAGCACATGCAGCTGGAGGGAGATGAATTATATTAATACGCAAGTGGAGCAGAGCTCACCTCCGTGAAGAGAAACTTTTTCCACGCGAAAACTAAGCTACTGGCTCTCCCTGCTCTCCTACCTGCTGCTTGGAGTTGTGCTCCGTCAGGTTGGTGTTGTAGTTCCAGCTGGCGGACACGCTGTAGAAGAACACCTCCTCTGCGGTGCTGTTGTAGTCACCGAGGAACCTCTGGGCATCGTCGGCTGAGTTTGCATAGTCCCCTGGCAGCCAGGCGGCTGGCAGAGCTTCACACAGCAGCAGGGCTGGCAGCAGCAGCAGCAGCAGCGCCGCTCTCAGCAGCCTGCGCGCCTCAGGAGCCATGGCTCCCATCACACAGAGTGGAGGAAAGAAAGAAAGAAAAAAAACTTCAATGGAAAAGTTAAGTGGAGCAAAGCGCAGCTACAACCTTCCTCCACTTCTCCCAGACTGAAGATGCAGACAGGAATCAGTGACAGCTTCGCTTTAAACTCTAACCCAACCCCGTTGGTTCCAGCCCTCCCTTCAAACAGCCGGGAGCCAAACAAATGACGGCCACCAATCAGAAGAGCGGGGACTGGCGCAGGGAACAGCGCCAGGTGAGTCTGATGGACCTCCACCCGCTCCACCTTCGGCTACTGATCCATTCAGCCTCGCATCGACTGAGCTTACAGTCCCCTGGCAGCCAGGCCGCTGCCGCTGCGCAATAAAGTTGCGTGCGCCAACGCGCCTCGTCGTCTGAAAAGATCGACGGACGGCGTGCAGATCATTGCGCACCGAAGCCGCCTGCGCCGGATCTGTGCGCCTTTTCATGCCAGCAGAGTGACGGATCTTCAATAAGCAGCGCAGCGGAGAGTCTGGGAGGGACTCCACATATTTTACTCCCAGTTCCCCCGTTTCAGCCTGGAGACAACAGAGGGAGGGGGTGAAAAACAAAAAAAACAACAAAAAGAAAAACAGGAGAGGGGGAAAGAGAGAAAGAGAATTGGAAGAAACTGCAAGAGAGATGGAGGAGTTCACACACTTTAATGTCTTTTATTCATAACCGGAAGTTATAACAAATATTTTGTGTACAAATAAATGTTTTCTCTTTCCTTTCATTCTAATTTACTGGATGTCACAGTGATCCTATAAAACTAGAATCACTAACAGAGACAACAAACCGTTTAGACATGTTATAATGAGCAAATTAGTCACAGCTAAGATTTATGTTTCTATTATTCAACAAATAAGTGAGAAAAATACTAAAAAAAATCCCACCAAAAAGCAGCTGGTGGTTCAGAGTGTTGCATCCTCAGATGTTAATGGAAAGTGAAGTGGAAGAAAAAAATGTGGCAGGAAAAAAAAAGTGCAAAAATAAAAGGGGGTCCAACGTGGTGTTCAGTGATAACATAGATACATTAAGCATACAGTCATCAATTTTAATTATTAAATGTTTATTATGAAAGCAGCTAGATTTACTTCAAATGCAGAAGTCATCTGCTGTGGCCAACACAGTCACTGAAGACCAGCAGACATTAACTTCAAGGTCATTAAAAAAGCTGGCTGTTCACATTGAGTCACATTATAGTATATTTATTAAATATTAAGAGGACAGGATAAAATGTGGGCACTGAGGGCATCGGAGCTGGGAACACCTGGAGGAGAAGCGTTGCTGTCAGGAATGTTCTGGCTTTGGAGCGTTTGGAATCTGCAAAAAGAATGTAAATATATCCTAAATTGGACGACAGGTTTTATTTCTCTGCATGTTGCTCACTAAACACAGAGCAGCATGGACACTTTATTATTATCCCTTTATATCTACTACTTTATTTTCCCCGGAATGAGAAATGTTATGTCTTACATAGTTGTTAGGAAACCTGAACGAGCCAAATCCACTGAGCTGCTTTTGATCCGAAGCTGTTGTCACTTAAACCCACAGAGAGAAAAGTTTACATATAGAGACGTAAAGCATTCAAACAGGAAGATAATAAGAGTGTTTAACAAACGTCATCAGTCTCTGACAAAATCAGAGAGGAAGAGGCAGCGATCTGCCTGCACTGAGTCAGTGTGTGTGTAGAGCTACAGAGGAGACGCATCAGTCAAGTTTACAATCCTAATTATGGGCCTCGTAACTCCAAATCCAGCAATTATTCTTATTTTGGATGTCGGTAGCTTCTTATAAAAGTCTACAGGACGAAGCTGACATTTAAGTTCCGATTCCTGTTCTCGCCTAAATGCTGCTTTCTGCTTGTATTTATGATGATTTCACCGTTTCAAACAGCAGCGCCGTGTTTTCACTGGCTGCTGATATTAAAGGATGACTCCAGAAGGTTTTTCCTGGGGGGAACTACTGATTGTCTTGGGGCGGTTCACCGAAAACACAGATTAGGACAGAATTTCAGGAGGTTTGTTTATAATGTTGTTTTTTGCGTTGGGGGAGAATAAAGGGCAAGAACTGAGAAAAGTATAACGAATAACGAATTTTAATTTATGACTTTGTGACTTTTCAACCATAAATTTTCACATATAACTTCTTTCATGCAAAAAAATGTAAATGAAAAATCTCACTGTTTTTCACACCGCCTCCCTCTGATGGCTTCCTGTTGAGCCACGCCTGGTTTCCTCCCAACATGGCGCCTGGCGTTTACATCAGATACAGCCAACTTTGTCTTTTCAGAGCAGAGAAACTGGAGTTCAAGCTTTGTGTTTGACCTTTGACCTGCACTGTCAACTGTGAGACCTCATATAGACAGACGTGTGTCTTTCTAAATCAACTGTATTTATCACAGCTGGACATTCAAGCTGTAGAAACCTCTGAAGGTTGACCAGAGAGATGACCTCAGCATGCAGCTTCATTGTGAAGGCTGTTTATAATTATGTAAATGTGATTGCAGTGTTTTCATTAATTTCAATGTTGTACTTAATGAAAACACTGCAATTGCCAAATGGTGTTTTTTCAGAACGCAGAGATTTGTGCACATTACAATGGAATCTGTTTGTGTGTAGAATTTTGAGGAAAGAGATTAATGTGGTCTGCACAGTGGCACAGTTGGTAGCTCTGTTGCCTTGCAGCAAGAAGGTTCTGGGTTCGATTCCCGGCCCGGTGTCTTTCTGCATGGAGTTTGCATGTTCTCCCTGTGCATGGTGGGTTCTCTCTGGGTACTCCGGCTTCCTCCCACAGTCAAAAAACATGACTGTCAGGTTAATTGGTTTCTCTAAATTCTCCCTAGGTGTGAGTGTGTGGGGGTGTGTGTGTGTGTGCATGGTTGTTTGTCCTGCCTGTCTCTGTGTTGCTCTGCTACAGACTGGTGACCTGTCCAGGGTGACCCCGCCTCTCGCCCGGAACGTAGCTGGAGATAAACACCAGGACCTCCTGACCTCACTAGGGACAAGGGTGTTAGAAAATGGATGGATGGATGGATGAGATTAACATGATTCAGTTTTGGAATAACACAACACACCGTGGAAAAAATGAAGTGCTGTGGAAATTGTCTGGATGCAATATCTGTCTGGCCTTCTAATACACATGCTAACACATGAACATGCAGCTCTGAGTGTTTAAGGTCGTTCTACTGGAACGTTTTCCTCCGTGTGATCCTGTTCTCACATGGTGTCTATAAAACTCTGCTCTGTTTGCTCTCCCGATCCACAGAGTTCTATTAAATCAGCATGTGACCTTGAAAAGCACAGTTTGCCTCATCACAATGACTCTACTACTTCCTTTAAGTTTTACTGGCCCGTCTTCAGAGCCAGTTAAATCCTACATCTGTTGTTTTTGTTGATGAAGATCATTCCGCTAAGCTTTCAGTTACGGTTTTGACACATTTGGCAAGCACAAGTGTCCCGTTCATTTGTCTGTAGCGTTTCGACGAATTAAAGCTGGTCATCCCGATTGTACTTCAGCTATCTTGTCAGCTGTTTCTGGTGAGCTGCTTTCGAAGTCTGCTGGAATACAAACATGTTGACGGAGCACAAACGTTTGGTGCAGAGCGCTGAAAGAACTGCATTCGAATCTTCTTGCTGAGGTCATCAAACGCCAGCGGCGCTCTGCTGCCGAGCCGTTTATAACTGAAGACATCAGCATTAGCTGGTGAAGTAGCTGAATGGGTGTGATTAGTGATCATGCTTTGTCTGGTCCCAGCAGAGAGAGTCATCGGCGCCTCAGAGTGACACAGCGACACGCGGTGCAGCTCAGCTTTGAATCACTGGAAAATTGCTCCGCGGCTTCCTGTAGCCTCTGTCGCTCTGCAGAGAAACGGAGCCGATTTCTCTTTAAATAGATAGCAGACAGTTTGTAAAAGGCAGGATGTTCTGCAGGAAACAACCACACATGACTGACATGTGCATCTGACTGTTTATTGACAGAATATGGCCTGGCTGGACAGATAGAGTGATTGCACCATGTGATGCACTGATCATAAAGAAGAGAGTGTAAGATTATAAGATAAAAATGATCGTGAAAGTGGTCGGTGACGCATACTATTGAGGTAAGACATGATTTAATCCAAGATGGATCTGAGGAATACATTTGTTTAGATGGATGTGCCTCTTGTTTCTGGAAACCTGTTGCTCAGAGACAGAAACACGTTGAAGCGTGGAGCAGCAGGTGGCTGGAGACGAGTGGAAATTAAGATCTCGATTGCTTGTAGCAATTCTCAGGGAACACTGCTTTCTCAGAGTGTGTGTGTGTGTGTGTGTATGTATGTGTTTTCACACAATCATTGTAGTTTTCCTGTTGTCTCTATGGTAATTGAATTTGTTTTTTTTCCCCCTGTAATAGAAGTCTGTGGAGTGTGGAGAGACGGTGATAGTCGACATCCACATCCAATCTCCTCCAGCCTGTATGTGTGGATCAATGACGGCCGCTGTTGTCGCGGCGACACCCAAAGGCGTTTAGTCTGTAGAGAAAATGGATTCTGTGGAGAAAATGAAATGTTACATTTGCTGTCCTGCAGTTTCTTCATCTACAGCCTGAGTAACTTCATCCTTTTCCACACACCTGCTGTTTTTCCCAATTTCTTCCAACACAATAAAATATGTTTTCTTAGGTTCCACCTTGAGTATATTGACCTGCCCCTTCAATGCTACTTGGTGGACTGGAGTGGCAGACCTGAGTGGTGGACCCAACGTTTAGAACCGGGGAGCAGAGAATGTGTTCCAGTAATCGAGGGAGAGTCTTTGACCGAATTCTCAAAGAATCCCAAGATGGGAAGTATTTCTTAGTGATGTTATTTTAGGAAAATGGCTTTGAGAGCTCCAAACATGATACATGTTATGGGTAGAGAGGAGGACGTTTAGTGAGGCCAAGAAAAGACATGACATCAGACTGAGGGTACGTTACAATTTTCTGAGTCTATTTGACCCACAAAAAGCATCACAACTTTTAAGGCTTCCAACTGCTTTGCTTTCTTTGGTCCAATACTGA
>CAEGAG010211068.1:0-21639 GCA_903067065.1 Brachyrhaphis terrabensis
TGCTACCGTGTTGCTGCTGTGTTACTGCCGCGTCACAGACACTGTTTGGAAAGAAAAGCTAAGGTATATTACTAAAACTTTGACAACTCTTTCTGTGTACCGTCTGTATGCGGCTTATAGACATGTGCGGCTTATGTGTGTACAAAATGGTTTTTCATTTAAAATGTGTTGGGTGCGGCTTATAATCACGTGCGCTCTATAGTCCGGAAAATACGGTAAGTAATTACTTTTAATTTATGAATGGTCATTTATAAATTAATATTGAAACTGTTTTTGATACTGATCTTTATCACTAATGTAGGTTGCGTTGTTGATTAATAATAATGTATAATCTTTCAAATATTTATTTGTGCAGTCACTAATGTACTATTTGTTCATTATAATGATGACTAAGTGATGGAGTCAGATTTTTCTGTGAATTTCCAGTATTACTTGAGTACCCAAAAATGTGCAAAGTATCTACAGTTAAACTTGCTGTGAAACCAACACTTTTCACATTTTTTGTTGTTTTGTTGACAATTTTAAAATTTTTATAGTAATTGTGTGTCTGATTCTTTGTAGAATGTTGCAAAAATTTAACATAAATTGTTCTTAGAATATTTATTTGCTTTATTTTACATACAACTTATGTGCAGTGGTTAGAACAGTGACTGTTGTTGTAAATGCACCTTATAAATAAGACCGACCCCACTTGAACTACTGCAAATTTTGTTTGCCACCAGTATGAGCACTGGGAAACATTAGTGCCTAAATTTAGACATTCAAATTAAGTATTAGCTGTGAGATAGTCTTGAGACCTGTCTTTAACATAATTTGACTCCAAGCACATTTTCTCTAAACAAGCAATTATAAAGAAACCACAATATTTGTTTCCCTGTAAGAATTGCAGTCAGCCTTTCTACAGACACATCATAAAACCAGGTTACCTGAATGGGAATAATAAGGAATCGCTAATTAGTCTTTATTGCAATTATACACTTCCTTAGAGGTATGAACATCTGCAACAGCACCCCATCCAATACCAACTGATACATTCTGGGAAAATGAGGTCAGATATATCTCCAGATTACCTACATTTTCTCACCAGGCTCAAATGAAAGACAGATAAATAAAATAAGTCATTAATGTCTCCTATGACTACAATTTATAGATAAATTACTATCCTCTTCACAGATCAAACATATTGCTTTGTAGGTATGCAAACAATACAACCTGGGTTCAGGAAAGAACAAAATGTTTGAGTCAGTCAACTTGTGAAAATGAAAAGCCAAACATGTTTAAGACTTGAATTGCATTTCAAGACTTTTTTTTATGTAGGCCTTTAACTATAATGTTATTCTTCCAAATGTAAAATTTTTCATAAATCAGTTAGGTGAAATTGAATGCTGGTGTGACCAACAATATGAAATTGACAAAACAACATTAGTGAGCCTATCCGTACATGTTTGATCCTGGTATAAAACTAATACAAGCAGCATCTGTAAGCCACAATGCCATTCAAATGTATTTTTGCACGTTGGCCTTTTCAATATTGCTTTGTTATTGTATTACCCCCTATTTCTTATAACTGGAAGAATGTTTGGGTATGTTTCTACCACTTTTGCACATCCAAAGATGCCCACACTTTGCAAAACTGTTCAAGCGCAGTAAGATTGAATTTAGAGTGGCTGTGAACATCCGTTTCTGATTCTTCCCACCAGTTCTGAACTGAATTTAGGTCAGGACTGTGGCTGGTCCTAACACAACATAAGAGTTAATATTAGAGACACCTGAGAATAAAAATGTTTACGTGTGGGTGGTTAAGTAGAGAAATAAAATAAGGTCCACAATTCTTTTGACTTAAACTGCTTATTTTTAAGCTTCAAGTAAAAGCGAGTAATATGAAAATAATTAATCTGTTTTTGTGCTTAAATACAAACAACCTTAAAAACCATTAAGATAAATTCTTTGCTTTTGGGGAAAAAACTTGAACACTGCTTACGACTGTGAAATGTTATAACATTCACTCATCTATGTGTTGAAAAATGTGAGATGCAGAGGTGTCAAAAGAAATGAGCATTTCTAATTTTTTTAACCAATGCCACAATGAGAGATTTTCTTGTGTTATATCTGTTTCATAAATGGCTTTGGAAGTTTTGAAGTTATTTCTATACATCAAAGCAATGCCAACTTTTCTAATGGATATTCTCCAAATCTTCATAAAAATACCAGAACTTTATGGTCACCTGGTTACAGACACCATTTTGTCTCTGAGCATTAAAAGCCAATCCTGTTTAACATGTTTCCACAGTCCTGAACTGTTTCCTCATGTTCTTTCATCTTTCTTCTCCATGTTCTTAATTTCCAACCACAACGACAACAGAGGGAAGCCTCTGAATAGCTTGTAGCAGACATGTTTATCACCTTCTCGCAGATGTATGTGACGCTAAATAAAATCTTTTGTGATGTGATGCAGAGGAAGGAGATTTTCCTCTAGTCACTGCTAACACTGGCTACCTTTGACATTCAAGAAAATGATCTGAGGGGAGGGAATCCTATCTGGCCCCTACAGCCCCAGGAGCTTGTAAGCCATAAGTCAGTCAACTCCAGGTCTAAAAGTCAGAGCAGAACTTTTCCAAATCTTTTGCCTAAGGGGATAACACTCTTCTGAATCTGTATTTATATATATGTATACACCAAGAAGGAGAGAGAGAGTAAGAAAAAAAAAGAAAATGAGAGAAAGCAATTAACAACGGAGCCACTGAAGATGTTTAATGTGGGAAATAAAGACTTTATGAATTTGATGATAATTGAATTGTCTGGAATAAGTGTTGCATATAATTGTATTTTTGACATTTCGACGAGAAGAGTTTATTTCTTAAAAACTGAGCTCAGAGGTGAACGAGATGAAGTTAATTAAGCGTCTCCGCCTTCTAGCGTTTGTAAGAACAAGAGGGAGTATCAGGACGAGGACTTTACCATTTTAAGACTAAAATTCCTCCTTTCCCACCACTTCTGCATCATTGCCTCCATTTTGCTTCCACAGTTTTACAACTTCGATGTCAACAGTTTTGTTTTTATCAGAAAATGTGTTTTGTCAGTTTTCATTTTCATTTAACTCAGACGCCTCCCCCATGCTCACATTATTTCATGGTGCTTTCCTCTGTGGCATAAAGGCCCACCCCCTTTCTGTTTTTCAGATTTTTTTTTTTGCTGACTCTGACGTTCAGTTTTGTAGTGGCAGAGCGACATGGCTGGTGTCTGATGCAGACTCCCATATTGCAGCGATTGATAGCATTTGCTCCTTCCACTATGAAATAATAAAAAGTTCATTGTGTCAGCAAGGTTATTATCCGAAAGACCACTAAGACAGGAGGAGTTATTATATGACTAAAACTGGGAAAATAGAGCCCATTGTCCCAGTTCTAAACTCAATACACTGGCTCCCAGTAGAATATGGTAAAATACGTTTTTCCGTTTATAAATCACTGAATGGCTTAGCACCAAAATACCTTAAAGATCTTTTGTTGTTGTATCAACTTTCCAGACCTCTCAGGTCCTCTGAATGAGGTTCACTCTGAACAAAGAGTCAGAACGAAACATAAAGAAACTTTTAATACCTTTCTCTTTATAATCTGGAACAAACTTCCAGAAAACTGCAAAACTGCTGAAACACTAAGCTCTTTTAAATTGGATTATTAGTAACTATAATATTGATTAATTCTAGTGTGAATGACAACTTTTCTTTATTTTCTCTTTTTTTTGTTTGTTTATTGTGTTATGTTTTATAGCACTTTGAACTGCTGTGTTGTTGAAATATGCTTTACAAATAAACTTGACTTGACTTAGAAGGATAAACAAACCCTCAAACTAAGATTTTACCTGTTTTCTGAAGGAGTTCTGGTCAAAGTTACTCCAATTAATCCGCCCTACTTTAAAAGGTTCCACTTCTGTCGGGTGTATTCATCTTCGGTGGCCTTTATCTGGGGCCAATGTAATTTTCTCCCCTCCACTACATATCACAGCCACTGTAACCAAACTCTGATGGTGACTAGAGAATGTAGTCCTTCAAAGGAACTCCAGTGGGTATTCATGAAAAATGCATGAGTGCAGACTGCACATGGATGCTCCCTTAAGCTGAGTCTCTGAAAATATGACAGTGACAAACAAGGGTCTAATATGTCACGATCACGATAAGGAAGAAGAGTTTCTGAATGAATGTGTGGGCGTAGTGCATGCTTATGTATGTAGATTACATACTCACTGAGGCTGGTCACAGTGCTTTAGGCTGAATCCGTTACCTCTACCAAATTGCAGATGTACTATATTTTGTGATCCCTCTCAGAGCAGTGTTGAAAAGCTCTCATTGTTCCTTTTTTCTTGTTGCATGTTAAATTACTGATCATTAGCTTTCATCTATCCCACGTCTTTGAAGTAGAGCAACATAAAATGTAAATGATTATTTTTCACTCTGAATATGGATACTCACATAGTCTGGATCTAATCTCACAGATGTTAAAAAAAAAAAATGAACAGCCTAGAAAAAGCGAAGCGTGGTTACTGTTGAAGACAATGGTGATATTTTTGGTGATATTTTTCAAAAAAAAAATTTTCCAAGCAACAAGTGATTTTGCATTGCATCACTAACCCACTGGGAAACACAAGCCTTTAAACCTTTAACAGGTAGCATTCACTTTAAAAATCTTAATCAAAGCAGCAACTAGAAGAACAAAATATTTATTATAATATATGTTGTAAATTCTTCTCTTTTCCTCCCATCAAAAGGGAGGAATTTCATGACCAGCTGAAACTAAGTCTAATACAGTGCTGAAAAACATGATGCATCTTTGGCAAATAGTGGGTGATGATTTTGCTTTCGGATTTTGATCGCAATATTGGTATAGGCAGCAAACGAATAATTCAGGGAACATGTGTGTAAGTTTGTTCACCTAACAATGCACAGAGAAATGAAATAAATTGAAAAAAGTGTAGATTATCCAATTTGCAACTGCAATGACAATCTTCATGCACTTGTCAGAATAAATTTAGAAGTATTATTGTCTCTATTGGTCTTTAACAGCAACAAAACAGAAAACCAATGTCACATAAATGCCATTGAGGTCAAATAAGGCATTATTAATCACTGTTTGTCAAATGTCACAAATTCATATTTGACCAAAAGGAGGGGAAAGATGTGTTGGGTGAATCTTCACTACCTGGCCAAAATAAAGGATTTAACTGGATTTAACTAAGCAAATAAATACAAGCCTCTTATTGAATAATTACTGCATGGGCGATCATCTTACAACAAGTTATTTAATCCCAACTGATGCAATGAGAAGCTTCTCGTATCATGTCAAAAGAGAAATCCTGTGATCATGGAAAAGATTTTAGTCTATTTAAGAAGGCTCAAATAATTAGCGTTAAGCAGAGAAAACATCCCGGGTGAATTGCAGGCACTATTAAAATTGAGTTAACAATTGTCCAACATATCAAAAACCAGAATTATAATCGGGCACCATCATCTTTGAGCAAGAAATGTGGTTGACAAAAAATTATAGGCAATCACTTAAATGCTTGGAGAAATCAAACTGATGAAAAACAACAATATAACTCAGAGTTATGTTTAATTGTGAAAGTAAGAACATTCAATGCCAATGGAATCAAAGGGATTGGGACTGAACAGCCATGAGAAAATCACTAATCAGTGAGGCTAACTGGAGAAGAATCCTTCAGTTTGAAAGGAAACAGAAAGATTGGACCCTGGAGCAATGGAAGAAGGCCATGTGGTCTAATGAGCCCAGATTGACCCTGTTACAGAGGGATGGGTGCATAAGGGTAAGAAAAGAGGCTGTACAAGCCTGTGGGGGCAGTGTTATAATCTTGGGTAGGTTCAGCAACATTATGTGTCCAAAGAATGAGATCAGCTGACTACCTGGTTATAGTGGATGACCACAATATTCCAACAATGAATTTCGCCTTTTCCCATGCCATGTGTATATTCCACGGGTATATTCCAAGGTGACAAGGCCAGGATTCAACAGGCTCAAAGTGTGAAAGAGTATTTCAGGGAGGCACCACAGACTCCAGATCTTAACTTGAGTGTAAATGTTTCGGATGTTCTGGTCAAGGTTTTGTACAAGGTTTGGGCTCTGTTATCATCAACTCAAAAATCTTGGCAAAAATGATTTCAGCACTGGACAGCAATATTGCAGAAGCTTATGGAAATAATGCCATGGCAAATGCATGCCATAATAAAAGCAAAAGGCAGTCCAGAGTTTCTGACCATTTTTAATGGTGACTGGTTTTGGCCAGGCATTGTATTTAGTCACCTGACTTAACCTAAATTGAACATTTTACTAAAATTATTTCTACCTATATTTCACACATATTTTGCACAATTGCTAACTCTATATTTATTTATTTGATGTCATAATTTGACTGCCTTTTGCTGTGCTTTCACTAGTACATCCTTGCCAAATCTCCTTGGTATAATGTCATTTAAACTGCTCTTTTCGTTACTCATCCCTGTTTCAGGAAGGAAAAAGGTCACATTAAATTAGGATTTATAGAAAGCTACCTGCACAACAATGAATTCCCATGCTCTAATAGCACATTTTAAAAAGGCAAGTGAATAATTTTGAATATATATGCAGAGAAAACCACTTTGCCATTTTGATGGCTTGTATTGCCCACTGCCTCATTTCCTTACGTGGGAAAAGAGATGATGTCATCACACATTCCTCACAGATCACTGCTTCTGAAATGTCTCCTCTTTGAGAAATGAATACCTCTGCTTAAAAGACTCAAGTCAAAAAATACCATCCCTAAATAAATCTTTCCACAACTTTAGACCTGGTTACTGTCGTCCCAACTGCAAAAATCTGCAAGGATGTCCATCCGTCTGGGAATTACAGAAGGAATCATTGGGATTACAACAGGTGGCACAGCAGCCAAACAGAAAGCTCCCACTTGCTAATATTTATGTTTCTTCTGCCACCTTGGGCCCCACGTTTGTGCCACAATTCGACATGCAGCCTACAGTGTTGCTAAAGATTTATATCCCAGGTGGGCCTGTTCACAATATTGGACATATCTGTAATATTGGACAGCACATAAAAGATACTGATCTATTTAGTTGTTATAATTCCATATGGGCAGGCCATTGATAAGAGCTGTCTAATTGAAACAGCAAGCTGAGAAAGGGATCGATGGGTAAAGAAGAAAAGAGAGCTTTCCTTGTGAGAGTCATATTATTAGATTTCATACAGTCTGATAACCCCTTTGCTTTTGATTGATCTTTTCCATTTCAAACATTTAGGCCTTGGATCAATGGTTCTGCCCTGCAGCTATGACTGTTGAAGAAGTACCAGAATATGGTCACTTTCTACGACTGCTGTTTGAGGGAAACTGTATTGTCTTACAGATGCAACACAGAAAATCTAGCTGAGCGACTTTCCTGCTGCCTGTCTTCGGCATCAAATTATGTCAATTTAAGAAACAGAAACATGTTTCAAGTTTTAAATAGGAATTAAAAAATAGCTCTACTGTCCAGTGGTTTTCACATTATGTCATCTGATCTCTCCCCAATGCACTCAGAAAAGATGTGGGATTTGGCCATGAAGGGAGGAATATAAGCAGAGCTAAGTGCCTATCTCTAATTCTCCCAGCCCAGTCTCTAGAGTCCTGCTGGAGCTGGTGGGTGTAGCTATATGAACCATAGGGCTGGATGAAATGTAATGAGATTAGTAAGTACAGTACACAGGAGGAGCCATTTTATGGTCTTGCATGATGGGTGTAACATATCTGCCCTGAACTCATTTTTTCTTGCTGAACTCATCCTCGGGGTAGGCAATATGTGAAACTGTAATTATACAGATTGAATTAGCAGTTAGCTGAATTCCTCTGGCCTTTGTTATAAAGAGCTTTAGCTTCTTCAGATTTGGTGCAAGGTCATTTACAGTAATATATGTTCAGTTCATCAAAGATAACAAAATCAGAGAAACTTCAGCAACAAAAAACAACAGCTGGGGTATTTTGTATAAAGAGCTTCTGTGTTTTTCCTCCACTCAAGCAGATCTCACACAAGGCATTTTAGAAGTGTTATTAATTGCTACCAAGTGACTACACAAATAAAAATACAATTAAAACAATCCATTAACGTATCGGAATAATAATCTAATAAATTTAATCTATTAAGTCAGGACTTATATCTCAGACTTCAGACATAACTGTGTTCTAGCTCAAGTTGAAAATACTTTTCGATCTGGTGATTATTGAGCTGTCTATTCAGAGTATTAACTATGAGCAACAAAGTCAATAAACAATAAGAACTCAAGTGGCATTTTATGCATTCAAATATTGCAACTTCCATCTCTCCAAGTCATATTACTAGTTTCTATTTGCAACTTTGGAGTCTGAAAAGTCACCTTCAAAGTGCAAATGGAACACAAGTTACTCTGTTTATTTTATTTTTGCATTCATGTTTAACTATCTTTAAATCAAAACACTTTTGTATCTACATCCTCAGTTTAAGTAAAGACCACTTAGAAATGCATTTTCAGAAAACATCATGTGGGTAGAAGACATTTCTTGTGTATTTTCAGAAAGAAATATAGACATTTAGGAGCAGAATTAATTAAAGTCATGTTTGGTTCAGTGCTGGTTCTTATGTATCTCAGGGTTTTATAATTCTTCACTTATTTGTTTGGTGTCTTAGGTGACAGTCCACTTCCTGTTTTCAATTACACATGCAGGTCTTGAATGTGTGACATTTTATGTTGAGCACATGTCAGGTACTTTTATTTAAAATAATTGTGAACTAAACTTAAAATCCTGCTAAAATAAAAGCACATATTGATGGACGTAGTTTGAATGCAAGTTTTCTCTCTCATAAGTGTGGCGCTTTTACTTGGCTTCACAAGATGGGAGAGTTTTCAATAGCCAGCTTTTATCTCCCAACAATTAGGCAGCCAAAAGGAGAGAGCAATCCCATTTTAGGACAGCTGTTCACACAAAACTGATTTACAAACGGCTTGCAAAGTGTGAAATGGGCAAATTGGCAAAGCGATTTCTGTCCATGTGGACTTGAGGTCTGACTGACAGATTCAACATGTTGATGATGTTCTCAAGCACTGCAGTATGATAGCACAATCACATACAATATTGATAATAACAACTTCTCAAATTAATCAAATATCTTCAGAACTTATTTGTTAAAAATACAGGTGAAAGTAAAACGTGTGCATGGTGTCCATATTCAAGTATTTATTCATAGACGTGTACATTTAGATTAAATCTATATGTAAAAATATACTGTTGTAATAATAAGTAGGTATCAGATTCTTGACTAAGTCTTACAATGTAAAACTTGGCTAAATTACAGTAGGATACATAGATAAAAAGTAATAAAACAAGAATGATTAAATGTCTTAAATTAATTCTTCATAATTCCATTGGCCAATGTTGACTTTGTAATGCCTAACAACCTGACAAAATGTGTTAATTTGTGACTTCATATTTGTCATATACAAACAAATTCCTTTACACTTCTGTCTTGGAAATAAAATTATAAAATTAGACTTTTGGGTTATTGAAACAGCAATCATGGGAAAAAAGTATTTAGATATTTCTCTTATTTTTGGTATTAAATAATTTTTTTCAAAAGGATATTATGGAGTTAAACATCAAGAACAGAAAAGAATGTTCTTAAAGGTGGAACAAGCAACACATTTTGTCAAGTGAAGCACCATATTTTAACACAAGCCCTGAAAGGGAGGGAAAAAAAACAACCATCCATTTTCTCCATTTAGCCTAATAAATTGGTACATATAGTAGCTGCAGACATATTTAATTAACAACAAAAATAAAAGTAACAAATGTGGTTCCAAGGTAAAAGCTTAAATAAATGAATGCCGCAAACAGAAAAAAACATCTTGAGTTTAACTGTTTTTGTCATTATTGACACCACAGAGCAGCTCGCTTCTAACAAATGAGACTCTTTACCCTCTAATCAGGGTTTAACTTCTACAAGGACCTTAGCGTTTCCCAGACCACCTACACTAATCATTCAGACAAGCTGATCAGGAGAAGCCCTCTCATGGTCCGCCTTGTTGATGCGGTGCCTCATTTAAACCCATCTGCAGGTCATGTTATCTAAATGAATGGAAAAACAGTAGAAATACCCTCGCTGGCTGTAATTTGCATTTCTTGGCTACTGTGTGCTGCAAAGCTCATTCTGATAATTGCTCCTCTAGTAAAGTTAAATGACAGGCGTTCAAGGTGGGTTTGGCCACATCTACATTTGTTTTCCTGTTTTATTCACCGGTTGAAATGAAAACTCCATAAATCCTCTTGTTTGGGCCATCTTGCTTACATTCATTACTAATTAAAAAATTTTCAGAACTTACCTTGTACAATAATAATTATGCATGAACCCAATGATCTTTGGTAAGGAATAATGAGCTTACCAACTAACTGTTGCAGGAACATTGCTTACAGGCGATTAGTAAACTCTCTGGTGAATAAGGCTATGATAAAACTCATTTTCTCAGATTTTTGTTGCCTGCACTGGCAAAGCTGATCCTTGGCTTAGAGTTCTAACAGGTTTGCTTGAAGAGCTGGGGCAATAAACGTTTTATGGGGTGAATCACTCAGATTAAAACATAAATGAAGTAAAGATGCAAATATACTTTAAGTTAAAACTCAGATTCAAAGGAAGGATTGGTAATAAGCTGGAAAGATGTGGCTGTAACAGTTTTAGATGTTTCTCCTAAGTTTTATCATTTGAAAGAAGGAGCATTTAAAATGGATTTTGTTTAGTAACTGATTAGTAATTTAATACTGTCCAATTAAACATTTAGTTGATTAACAAGAATCTTCTCCCAAATTAAGGCAATTAAAGGAACCACTCTGAGTTGGAATTGGCATATTTTTTTGACATTCATCTCCAGTAGAGAGACACTGTTAATATTCAAAAGATTAAAAAACAGATTCTCTAGTATAAATCAATATATAAAAAAATACTTATTGATTGTTAAACAGGTTTATTACATTCACTTAATTAAAGAGAATAAAAACACCACACAACATGTTAGTTAGAAATTTAGTTTTAAAAAGTGTATTTGCTTTTAATTCCATGTACACATCTTACCTTGCATCGAAGTTATCTGCTATAGATCAATATTTAAATAGAACACTGACATGAAGAATTTCACAAGAATGTGTGGGTTACATTATCATTTTGAATTAAAATTATAGGAAGTTAAAAACACATGTTTTATAATGTCAAAAGACACACACTACTTCTACAAATGTGTGAAAGAATAGGTCACTTTCAGAAGGTCAGTGAATTTCATCGTGGCACCACAGTTTGTTCCGTGTGCATATATTACATGGCTGAATTGCAGTACCATTGTAACAATGTGGAAGCAAATGGGAACAACAATAACTCAGTCACAATAAAAACTAAGTGAACAACACATGCTGAGATGCCCATTGTGCAGAAGTTGCCAGCTGCCTGCAGATTCAATGGCAAATACCATGCAGTCTTTAGATTAGGTCAAAAACAGTAGATAAAGAGTTTTATCGGAATAGGTTTCAATAGCTGAACTGCTGTATCCAAGCCTTACTTCACTAAGTATAATGCAAAGTGTCACACTCAGTGGTGCAACACATACCACAGTCACTGGAGTTTAGATTAGTGCTGTGACATTTTGGACAGTGCTGTTGTCCTTTGCAATCAGTTTGTAGGTAGCTCATTCAGATCCAACTTGACTGTGTACCACTGCATTAAGCATGGTCCATATGGACAAGAAATGGCCAAGTTTGGTATGGAACAACTGCCAAGCACAGAGCCTACCTCAAGCTGATAGTACACATTTGGAACGAATTAAGACAGGGAACTATGAGCTAGGTCTTCTTGTCCAACATCAGTGTCTGACTTGAGAAAAGTTGTTCAAGAACATTTATCAGAAATAACTATAAACAGCCTTTCTAAAAGAAGGGAAGTGGTTGAAACTGCAAGGGATGAGCCAGTTCCATGTTTCTGGCTTTCAAATAATAATCAGACTCAGCTTAATTAGCCAGGTTTGTGCACACAAATAAATAATATGACTTTGGTTCCACTTTGCTCTCAGTGAAGACATTTGAAATACAGATATATAAAAGTTTAATTTTTCTTAAATAAAATAAAAAGTAAAAAGAAACTTTTGGCAATTGTATACTTTTTATGCAAATTTGCATGGTATCGACTTGGACACTGACTGCAGAGTGATGATCAAAGTGAAAGCTTTGGGTGGCAGTTGTTTTTTCTTTCAAATGGCACTCTGTAGCACCAAGTTACAGTTTGTGTCCAGAATGTGTAAGGTTGGCAGAGGCTTTAGGGAAGGTCATCACGGCTAACTCTCTTTGCAGACCGAGCTGTGAGGCACCACACAGTGATGGGTGTGTACAATACAGACTGAATAATGAAACTTTAGAAATCACCATCCAGTCCTGTGGAGGAATGAATTCCTTGAGTTGCTGCAGGAAGTACAGGCTCTCCTAGGCCTTCTTCCAACAGCGTCTATGTGTGAGAATCATCTCAGCTCCCGAGAAAGGGCAGTTTCTAGGAACGTCAAGTAATCTATTAGTCAATAGGCTGGTGATCCAGAATTTACCAAATTAAGTTTGTCAGCTAGAAGGAAAGAACACAGTGTCTCTTCACAGTCGTTTTGAATCTGTAGACTAATCAAACTTATTCAGTCAAAAAAGTATTTACGACTAAAATGTGAATGAATTTAATGACTAAAATAAATAAACCTCTTTATGACTCATTAATTTATTTAGATGCACAATATCAAATTCTATTTTTATCCTAACATCATGATGACGACAGGATTATATTTTAATAAACTTTGTTTATCCATCTGATTAAAAATATCAAGCCATATGAGTGTTTTTTAATCTTCAGAATATATTACCTTTTGTGCCTCTGTATGTGTTATAAAGTATCCCACTATTCTATTTTGAAACTTTGTTCAACTGCTGTGTGTGCATATGAGGTCTGTGTGTTTTCCCATATGCAATAACTACACATTCTCTCTACCTTTAAGCTGCTGCTTGTACAATGACAATAAAGATCTCTCTATCAATCTATCTATTTTTTCTGTCCTTCTCTGAAAGCTATGTGTGAACTGCCAGTCCCTCCCACCATGTGTCTGGTTGCCTGAGCCTGCTGATCAAGGAACACATGCCAGAAACAGAGTGTCCAGGGACTCCATCCCAGGGCTATTTTAGTGTCGCGGTGACACATTTCCTCTGCCACCCTTTTCTAATGTGTCTGTTTTAGCCCTTATCACATATAGGCCTGGTGTGGGGTCTGAGTATTTGACATTGACATAAAAAATATAATTTTCCTTCCAAATGGAAAGGGAATTTTTATTTCTTTTACAGAACGTTTAAGTTTAGGACAGTACAGGATTTTTAAATGTAAATATTTACTTTATGTCATTTACATAATAACCTTAATTTTTACTTACATATTAAGTGTACAACAACCATCTTGGAACATTGGACAAAACCCACCCTCTCCAAATCAAATCAAATCAGATATGACAATGAGAACATATCAACTCAAATTTTTAGTTATATTTCATGATACAATGCATGACAATGTATAAGAAGAAAATGGAAAACATACAAAATTAATAATAATAATAATAATGATTAAAAATAAACATGCACAATATATGCCACTGTGGGACGCATTGGCTTAACAAATTTATTTAAGCAGAGCAGAGAAAAGCATGCATCACAATGAACATGTTAATTACTTACTATATCTGACTGAAGTGTGGTAGAGGGATCTTGTTAGAAATATGCTGCACCTTTATGGAGGGGAAAAGCAGGATTTCATGGGAAAAGCTCATAGCTCTGAGACTTCCATTTTCAATGACTGACTGTGACCAATAGCATTTTCTCCAGCTGTTGCAATTCTCCAACTTATTCTTGAGGCTGGGGAGACTATCTTACTGACTTGCCAATAAAATGTGTGTTGCCACTGGGAAAGAGCGGGAACTGTCAATTGGTTTTACCTTATCTACCTTAAACATGCCTCTGCTGACTTCATGCCTCTACCCATTTCTCTTTTATTGCAAGTTTTCATTGTTTTCTTTTTACATATGTGTACAATTTTCTACGTGCACCCAAAAAATCTATTCAATTCCTTAAAATTAATGATCATCCATTGACTAACACAAGGGAAATGAAAAACTGCATTCAGTAAATGGAAACATTACAGATTGTATTTTTTTTTCTGCACTGAATTTCAGACTGATTTAATTAGTACCTTAAATATCAACACTTTGATTGTATCTTGTGTGTGCTAAGTAGATTGCATGATAATCATCTTCCATATAATTGAGTGCGCATGCACTTTTTGACAAGGAGCAAAATCTCTTCATCTCTGGAGATGAGAGGAGGTCAGGTGAGGAAGAACTGATCAGCTTGTGAGTGCTCTTCAAAAATCAGAGCTCCAAAACAGTTGTGGAAATATGGATGACAAAGCCTGGCCGGGGGAATTACTCTCAAAGGATCTGATTGAAAGCTTGTGTCAGAGAGGCGGTAGCAATCAAAGGACTTGTGTATTTCAAGTCGAAAGAGACCATGTTGAGAGCATGATAAATCCAACATCCTGATTCTCCATTCAAAGGCGGCTATTTTCAACTGTTGGTAGTCCTCATTGGTGTTCTGCTCTCTCTAACATAGTGCCTCCATCTCCCCTGACCAGAACCATTTCTTTAAATGTCACAAAACAGGCAGTGCATTGATGCTTCAGCTATATACAACCTTGTTACCCCACAAGTTAAGAGGATTTTAACATTTAATTGATGATAATGTGTGACTACAAAAAAATAAAAATAAAAAAATACAATCAGCAGCAAAATATTTTTAGGTCAAGACAAACTGACAAGAAACTTCTCTTCTTGCAGAGTTGTTGGGAAAATTACTGAGTTATTGACAAGCTGCCTGCTGACTTGTAAAGCTGCCAAACTGCCAATTAGCAAAGCACAGAACACCTGCCTGCTTCAGGGAAAAAAAATATTTCTTGCTAAGATTGCTCAAAATGACAGTATTATCCTTTTATAATAGCCAAAGAGGACATCTTTTGTTTTTGACATGCTTACATTATACATATGGTCATGCCTATACTGAACTAATTTGGGTTTTAACATGTAAAATGAAGTGCTTTGCAAGAAAACAATCAAGCCTCCTTGATTTTCTCAATTTTGTCACTTTACAACCACAAAATAAAAGATAAATGTTTCTTTTTAAGTAGCAATCAGAGAAGAGCTCCAGCCTCCCCTCTGTCAATACTTTGTAAGAAGATGTTTTACTGCAATTGCAGCTTCAAGACTTTTGGTAGCTGCGGCTAAAGGTTTCTTCACATTCTTGTTTGAAAATCACTTTGAGCTCCATTAGACTGGATGATCATTTGTGAAAATATGTTTTTAAGTTTCACCACACTTTCTCTACTAGATTTAGAGCAAAGTTTTGATTGTGGGAATATGAATATGTTTTTATCTAAAACCATTTCATTGCAGATGTGGTTATTTCATTAGACAAGCTGTCCTGCTACAAGGTGAACCCTGGCCTCATGCCACATCTTTTGCAAGATTTAATGGCTTTTCTTCCAGGACAGCTCTGTATTTATCTTATTTCCCAGCTTCTCTGTCTACAGAAAATAATTTACCCACCATGATGCTGCCACCATAGTATTTCATAGTGACGATGATGCTTTCTTGGTAAGGTTAGTTTTACTTCACACATCCAACAGTTTATGCATCTGTCATTTTTCCACATGTTCGCTGCGTTTCCTACATGGCATGTGGGAAACTGCATACATGAGTTCTTGTGGATTTCTCTTGCTTCTCTGTTTAATACTGGCCTTGCCTGGTTTGTGGTTGTATTGCGACAAAACTTGGAAAAGATGTTGAAAGCCTTTTGCACAGTATATGCAGAGGAAACAATCCTAAGGGCTTTTTGAGCAAACATGCTCATTCACCTTTATTTAGCTCATTGCTCAAGGTTTCTGTTCTTCTCATTTCTTATATTTGGTTTGTTTGCTCTTCTAACAAGCAGCTGCAGAAATGAGATATTTTTCACTCAGAACACTGAAGTGGAAAAACAGTTCAACAAAGACTTTGACTGACATTCAGCAACAAATGATGGTGCCTTTATAGCATCTAATTTCTTTGCAAATTTTGATAAATCAAGTGTTTGTGTATGAAGGAATTGACCCTCAGAAATGTTATTTTGTCAGTAAAGAATGTATATCTATGTTGACTTGCTGGCTGCAGTGCCTTTCTCCATGGTTTTAATATACAAAACTCAAATTTGCACGTCTGTTTTTGGCATATTGTTGTTGTAGCTCCAGAGAAAACTATGGAGAACAGATCGAGAGGCTTAAAGCAAAAACATTTGGGTCTTTATGAGGGAATTGCTCCACAGACCCAGCTGGATAGTCCTACTGTCACAAAGCCAAGGCAACAACAAAGGGCTTTTGTTGCTGATGGTCTCACTGTTACTACAACTAATACAGATTGTAAATGTCTGCACAGAAATCCAGTCAGTGCTCTGTGTGAATATTATCTACTAACACGAAACAAATCTGATTTGCCTGTGGCCTGAATGTAATTTTACTTTAGCCCAACTGACTTACAAACTTTTTTTTAATTATTTTAATGAGGGTTATATATAGCGAAAACAGAGTCACATTGGCTGCAAACGTGCAGTGAATGAAATATGTATAACAATGTTTAAGTCTTGTAAGAAATTTTTAAACTATTAAACTAGTTTAATATTAAACTATTAAACTATTCCATGAAAGCATGTGTTGTAGGGCTGTTGTCCTGCTGGAAGGTGAGACTCCACCTTAATAATTTGCAGCTTCTAACATGTTTTCTTCCTAGACTGCCCTTTATTAAGTTCTTTCCATTTTCCTATCAACTCTAACCTTCTTCCCTGTTCCTGCTGAAGAAAAACCTGCCCACATCATAATGCTGCCACTAACATGTTTCATAGTGAAGATGGTGTGTTTAGGCTGATTTGCAGTGTTAGTTTTCAGTGTTCTTCTGATCGCTGTGTCTCTTACCTGGCTTGTGCTGGGTCTGTGAATTATTTTTGTTGAATTGAATTAAATTGAAATCAGCTGAAAATAGTAAGTCTCAATTTTATAATGTGTTGTATTCTAAATTCAATGGAAGTTGCAGCTTTTTCAAGTAGCAGCTATCATCACTGGTAAATGGTGTTTAATTTGTTCAGTCTTTTGTGAAATATAGAAACTTGACCACTGGCAAAGGATGCTGATACAAAGGGTTTGGAAAGAAGAATCCATGTGTTTAAATAAAAAAAGGCACATTATTCTACTGTTAAGATTATATTAGATTCAAAAGGAAATGGAACACATAGTTGCTAATGATGTATTTCTGTTCTAGTTAAAGGTGACACCTCAAACCCAATGAGAAGGCATGCAGAGTTAATCTTCACAGACAGAGATCACCACGATATCACCCACATTAACCCCAGGTTTGCTTTCAACTTACAGGTTCATTTAAATAATTGAGGAATTCCAAGATCATCAATAATTGATGTGTTTAATCATTGATCAACAAATGGAAAGCTCCAGAGGGCAGGTTCAGGTAAAATACTGCACAGCTCATCCCAAGCCGACAGGAAAGCCTGAACTTTTGGCTAGAGACTGGACTAAACACAGTTATAAATTGTAATTTGGGAGGTATTTCTCCTACGGTTCCCAGACAGGTTCTCTGCTTGGATGGCAGATATGTCGCATGGATAATTGGTTCTGGTGATAACTGTCATCTGGGCATCTAATGAAGATAATCAGCTTTTAGTTTGACAGCTCAGTTAGGACTACCCAGCGTCTTCCTCCCTCACCACACATTTTCTAAATAAAGAACAAAAATGTACTGCCAGTAACTGCTTAATGGAAAAAGTTAAGAATTTAGTCTCATCTTTTGCTCATATAGAAGTTAATGATTGTTAAATTTTGCAGTACTCTCTCTTTTACTTACTTTTACTGCAAAGCTGACCATGGCATTTACTTTAAAACAGAACCATAAAGAAAATGAGACAAGTTTGAATGGACCACTAACAGGATATATGTCTTTCTTTTACCACATTTTCCTTGACTTTGCACATTGCTGAAATCAGTACCTAGTATGCAAATGGAGTTTTATTATTGCGCCATCCAATTTTTTTTTACCATCAACTGCTAACAGTTACTCATCCAATGAATTGAATAAAAGATCAAACATAAAAAAAAACAGCATTGTAAAGATAAAAACTTTCCCTGCACCATCCACACTTCATGGAAATACTGGAAAGCACTGTGGGATTTAACTGTTTAATTTAGGATACACTTGGCAATGTGTTTGTGATGGGCAATTTTTCAAAAGACAATTCTGACAAGTATGAATGGTGTTTTATAAAAGCATCAGTATGCTCTCAACTGACTGTGAATACAAAATAGAAAATGCTTTTAAGCTCTCCATCTGAAATTCGGAAATTGTTTTCCTCACAGTGCTCGGGATGCACGTTTGATTTTGTTCCACAATTCAGTAAAAAAAAAATGTTTTTTTTCTTTAGTTAATAGTGGCTCAAAGTTACCAAAAGAAGAAAAATATTAACTCACAGAGAAAATCCATTCTTGATAACTAGGCAGAGTTACAAAGCTATGAGAATTATTTTACCACTCATTCTTGTTCTCTATGAACATCCATTAGTCAAACAGTGTCTTGTCTCCTCAGCAAATGTGGTGAGATGTTTGAATTCAAGCTCACATGTACCAGTTTTATCCATGCAAACTGGATAGGGATCTCTGCATAAACAAATATTTTTTACAAGAATCTAACACATGACTGATTTTGGTGTCCCATTGACTGCAAACAACATTCAACTCCTAAAATGATATGCTGACGGTTTTTTGTCTTCCCAGGGATCTGAATATGCGCCAGTTTGTCTCTCTGTAACAGCTAACTACTACTGTGAAGCGTTAATAATATTATCACGTAATGAAAAATGTAGAAGGTTGAATGCATTCACAGCAGTTAATAGAGTCATAAATCTGTCTTTAGTAGCGCTGATATGCACACAAACCTGTAACTGACTCTGCATGTTCATTTAAAGATGCAATAGGTGGAATTCTGACATCTTTCACCGAAGAGAAGTGGCTTGCAGGGTCCAAACACTCTCATCTTCTCTTGGTATTTTCTGAGGTGAAGTGATACAGATCAAAAAGGCAGCAGACTGATTTTATAAAATACAGGCATCTGATGTCAAACTGATTTTTCATCAAAAAACACCACGCAGCCACAATTTGAAAACTTCTAAAGTCACAAGAAATAGGATTAAAGATCAATGATTTTTAAGCAGCCATGCAAAAAGAGCCATTTTATGAGCGGAGTGTAATAGGTTATTGACCAATCTGGAGGTGGGAAAGATGAAGCTTCAGGATCATTTATAACTTTAGAACCATCCATGTCTTCATCTTCATTTTACAAACACAACCAATAAATCAGTTCAGTATGACTAACCTTCTGTGACACAGTGATTGTTGCAGACAATTATGATTTTACAAGCTGTAACCCATGTCAAGAGGATAAAGCGAGTCTAATGCATTCACTTAACTTTTCTCAAGCGTGTGATATTTATAAAAACAAAAGAGAAACATGAGCTTGTGTAATATTAACTTTTAAAATCCTTAAACCCCTTGTTCCACCATTGTTTGCATTTAGTGAATGGTAATGTCAGGCTGAAAAGAAACTTTGGGATGTAAAGGTCTTCTAACATATAAAAGGCAAAAATAAGCTCAGAGTCTAACCTGCAAGTGTTGATAAGGGCAGTATTGAAGGGCACTAGCAACAGCTGTTTTAAAGGGTCAATGAAAGTGACACACTGTGATGCTTTGCAGACTGTTCAGTTTAGGAAAAATCATTTAGACTTAAAACAAACATCTCATCCAACAGCTCTTCCCTGTCACTCCGTCCTCACGAGTGCTATATTTTTGATGGTTGTGTATTGATTGATAATATCTCGGGCTCTTCGTGAAGATTTTTCCTCCACAGTTATTAAGTGATATTTTATTGGAGTGTGAGGGCTCATCTTGGTATTTTTAAGCCACACAGCAGGGAGACACGTGCCTTGATTGATTGATGATAAATATATTTTGCTGACATTTCTGGGGATATAAACTTATCAATTATTACTCAAGTCTGGGGGTGTAATCAGTCACCCCCGCCCCCCCAAATGTTTCGGGGGTTGGGCGGGGGCACTTAAGAGCCACAGGATTAGATAAAGTTTTGTCTTAAGCACTGAATTACCACTATCTATGGTGGATATTTCTTTTAAACAAGTCCAACACACACCTATAACATTTGTTTCTCATGGTAGTCATGTGTGCTGAAAGCTTGTATTTCATTTTATAGCTATATGGTGTATGCCTGTCTATCTAAACTTCTGCCATCCAAGACTTGAATGTTCTTTTTTTGTGCTTGTGGCTATTTTTTAACCTCCAATGGCCAGATTGATGTCTTCTTGGTTGCATCATTGTTGGTAAAAGATGATCCGCCATACAGCGTAGCAGGGAATCCCCACCATGTTTGGTGCATGTTGGGTTAAAAGCCACAGAAGTTCCTGTTTGGTGTCAGTTTTGTACCCTGTCAGGTTGGATTTGCTTTGACTGAAGAAACATAAAAGAGGCTGAGTCAGCCTTTCGATTTTTACCCTGACAAATAAGATTCAAGTAGAAGCCATTATGAAAGTTGACTTGTTGTTTGGATGAGGAGCCTTCTAATTGGTGCCCATCATTCATCTCTAGTAAATTAGTGTGCCAAATCAAATTTACAGCCTATTTTCTCAGCAGGGATTTGACTTGTTACAGCAGGAAAAGTACATTTGTAATTAGGATTGATGATGTTTAATATTTCACTACTAGTTTGTCTAATTTCAGAGTTCTGGTGGAACACATGCATAACAATTATTAATCAGGGTTCTGGCAGCAAAATTTTCTTTCTGGTTTTATTTTTGCTTTGACTGTAAAGAAACTGCATAATTCACTAAGGACATGGAAAAGTGTTTTCCCCTTCCTGATTTCCCTCTTTTATCCATTTTGTTTCAGAACATCAAACCAATTTAATTATTTGTCAAAGGAAACCCATAAAAACAACAACTAAAAAAAAAGTTTTAAATGTAGTTGTTTATTATTAAAGGGTAAAAATCCAAATTTACATGGCCCTGTGAGAAAGAAGTGACTGATTCTGCAGAAGGACAAAGATACAAAACACATCAGCAAATACAACACTAAAAGACAAAAGTAAAAGTAAAATGAAGGCTTTGACTGAGTGGCTCAGTCAAAGCAGCATGTAGGTTTGTAATATTGTGCTCTGTTAATAACTGACAACTTCTTTGAAACACTTCATTTTGAGTTTACTTTTTACATATTTAAATTGCTTTGATGTTCTGAAAAAAAAAAAAAAAAAATATATATATATATATATATATATATATCAGGGGTGGCAAACTCCAGGCCTGGAGAGCCGCAGCCCTGCAACTTTTAGATGCGTTTCTACTTCAACACACCTGAGTCATATAATGAGGTCA
>CAEGAG010211070.1:0-11458 GCA_903067065.1 Brachyrhaphis terrabensis
AGTGGATGGAATAAAAAACTGTTTTACCTTTATAAAAAGGTGTATATATATATATATATATATATATATATATATATAAAACCATAAAGATAAAATAGATAAAAATAATATATGTATGTATTTATATGTATATCATTAGAGTTCACCAGAGGTAAAACCGTTTTTTTACTTTAGTGAAAGTAAAAAACTGTTTTTCACCTGTTAATGATAGGTGAATAAAACAACATAATACAGAGGGATTTGTAGGCCCACAATATACTGTGTATTAATTCAATTTGTTACACTAAGTTAAACACATAGTGCAAAACTTTTCTTACATACTAAAATAACTGGGAAGCTTTTGCTCAGCAACACATAAATCATTTCCAGTCTTCAAACTTCATGACTCCGTCAAAGCCGTGGTAGGTAAAGGTCTCCAGGGTGGGGGTACAAGTTTCATGTGCCAAGCATGCCATCCTGTTGTTCTCACAGCTGCCTTCAGCACCAGGGCTGAAGTACACAGAATCTGTAGAGCTGATAGATGGGTCTTCATCAAAGTAGTTATGTGGTCGTAGTATGACTCCACCACCATTTCCTACTGTCACAGTGTTGGGTATGTCTTCAGCATGAGGGATATGAAGGAAGCCTGTGGTCACCCAGGCAACAAGGTCCTAAAGACACATAATAAGGCAGATTATATTTTTCAAATTTTAGGTTTTTTGAGTAGTTACATTCTTTTGTCAAATCATGTCACAACATACTTGATTTTCAATTCTTTCGTTGTCTTCAATATACTTGCTGAAGTCAACAGCTGGAGTCCAAACATCATTCTGATTGTAAAGACTACTGCTGGTTTGTTCCGAGTCCTTTTGCTTGGTGATGGCAACCTTATACCTGGAAAAGACCGAAAATATACTGTAACAAACAGGTTTGTTATCTCTGAATGTTCAGAGAGCTCAGATTGTGATGTTAGAAAGAGATTTCAACTTCTGACATTGTTTAGTGACTTTGAGATTTTGACCTAGGGAGTTGTGTACTGACATACTGTACTTTAAGGCAGAAGAGGAAAATAGCAGTTGCTGAAAATGATTTCCTAAAGATAATGTACCTCACTAATAATATGCTTTTTAAAATCAGTTTTGTTCAAACACCAGAAACATGTAGAACAACCTTAAGAACCTTGAATAGCAAGAACCTCCATTATGACTTGTGGAGTGGGATTTTCTTAAATTGGGTTCAGTTTATGAAAGACGCCACAAGATCCCTTTATCTTGGTATTGAAAACACTTGGAAGACATTATAAACAATTTGGATTGACCCTTAGATAACTCCATTCAGTGCTCGACCAGGGGATTAGGAGATTTCACTGAGAGCTTTGGTTAGAACTGATTGGGGAATTCAGAAAACCCGTGGAGAACATTGTCAGGAAGCAAGATGCTGGTAATCGGCCACGAGTCATGGAGGACCCAAAGAGACATTCTGCACCCTTACTCCCTCTGAGGGACTCTGCGTCGTGTCAGGAGAGCTCATGAACTTGATTTTATAATTTCAGGGATTTTCCAGACCAACATGCAGAAACAGACATAGAAACTGAATTTAGGAGTTAAATAGTTCATTTGCAAAGGAACAGAAATATGTACAAAAGTGAGTGCCTCTGGTTCTTCAGTCATTATGAAATGTCTGGAGAAGGACAGAGTAGTGGTTGTCAAATAATGATGATGATGATGAAGAGAGTGCAGAACATTGGAGAGTTTGTGTCTTCAAGCTTATAATACATTGGAGAGCTTTCAGCGTGGATGGAGGAGAAAAATCAGTAGCGATAAGTGGAGGTGCTGGTTGTCTTGAGAAACCAAAGGGAAGTGAGAATCATCTGATTCTGATTCAAACCTGGAGTGAGCAGAAAGCAGAGGTTTGTCCTGGGGTGGAGGAAATATAAATAAACTGACACAAATACATGACACAAATTTTACTTGTGCTAGAAGTCTGATAAGTGAAAATAAATGGTAGGAGTACAATCCCTAAGCCACTCCAAATCGCCTCCAACATGCAGAATTGCACTATGAGCGGTGCAATTATGGAATTTTAGAAAAAGCTTGAAGGCTGTAAAGCTTTTACATTTTTTGTTGAAGATATTTCTTGCAGTGGTGGGCTATCAGGACCAGCTGGCCTAAACACTATCAGAATCGCTAACATATATCTACAACCTAAATTACTAATCCGTCCTAATTATATTTGAAAAGGAAAAAGTTTTTTTAATCTACTAGATTTAAAATAATCTATTACTGCAATGTGATTATCCTAAGAGCTATGATTAATAAAAAATAAAAAACAAATTATGTATGTTTCGAGGAAAAATATAAACAACTTCAAGCTCCATTGCATCTAAAACATTACATAGTTTCATTATATCCCAAAAGACTACTTTGTCTTTGGTTCCCAGAGCTTCTAAAAGTAGCATCCATGGGATAGTTTGTTTTAACTGCAGTCCTGTGAAATTCTTACCAGTAGACAGCAGCAGACTAAGTGAGATCTCCCCACAGAGAGATGTAGTCTCTCCACATGGGGTCAGTCTATGAGAAAATGTATGAAATTTCTAGTGGACCAAGCAATACAACTCTCATTAATTGGATTATTTACTGTAGACAATGTCCAATTGCACTAATAAACTGGGATTTTTTAAAAGTCTAAAACCAATACATTTTAAAAGAGATACATTATACAAAATTAATTTTTTAGCCCCTAAATAGGAGTGCAAAAACATAAAATTTATTCTTTCCTGGAGTTGCATAGAAATCTTTATATTCTTTTTGGGTTATATTTTTCAAACTGTTCATTTTTCTATATTTACTATAATATTTTGACCTCATTGTATTTGCTGTTGAACTGCTAAACAAGCTCATGACTTTCAGCTAATCAGTTTTGTGAATTTGTCATTTTATTTCCTTGCAGCGATTTTATAGTTCAAGCTCAGTTATGCCATTTTGACTTGTAAGGAGACAAGTTCAAATGTTCGCTTCTACCACATATTAATGCACAGGATTCTTTACATTGGCCCTTGGCATCAGAACCTCTTCAAAGTGTCTGGTTGACTTTTATTTTTCAAGGGAATGTACCCACATCAGTGGAGAAAATCTGTTTCTGGAGCACTTGTGGACCACCACTTCAGCAAACTGCACCAGTTTCAAGAGGGATTTTCCAAAAGATTTTATCTGATTGATAAGTCAGTTCCTTCCCTCTATTCAAACTAGGTAAGCAGCAAAGCAGTAAGCTCCAAATGACACTTTGCATGACTGCAAACCTTACTTTAAACATGAATTTTGTGTGCTGATAATTAACTTGGACAAACAAATTAATGTTACCCAGCTTATTTTTATGGTTGTTATTTAGAAACAGTGTTGGTTGTAGATCTGACAGATGGTGGGAGGAAGGGCCTGCAATTATATTACAGGAAGGACATGCCTTCCTGTAATATAATTGCTATCCACTCCAGTCACAGTGTGAAGCCACAATGTTCACAGAGGAAAAAAAAAGTAAAGAACTTCTTATGTTTGGGGCACTTTCCCTCAGATAGCAAGCAGCTTTTCCTCTTAATATGATGGTACTCTAGTAGAGAATACCACAATAGATGGCTGGGTCCATAACAAAAATAAAGAGGGTCTTCGGGGATGCTCTGAACGAGTCTGCTTATATCCTTCAAGAAAAATTCATGAGTTAATTTCAACCCAAGATGCAGCTGAATGATGTTTTAACAACATCATGTTTCCATGTTAAAGTTTTGTTTGTAGATTCAAATTTGAAATTATTTAAATTCTATCAAACTGTTTCTGACAGGAAGGGTAATAGGCATCTCATAAAAGTACCAAAAACAATCTTATGGTGAATATAAAAAGGAAATACACTTTACTCTTCACATAATACAGAATCCTAATGGCAACTGACAAACCAACAAAAGGTGGTCCTATTCAATTTTCAGACTGAAAGCCATGATTTATTACTCCAGTGAACATGTCTGTTTTTCTTTAGAGTCTACAGCTGTGTGAAGCATCCAGCTTCCCCCAGCTGCATCCAAAGGATTCCACTGCAGTTGTTGATGTTAAAGCTTTACAGGCAGCTGCTCAGACACAGAAACATTTCATGAAGCTCTCTCCAAAATGTTCTTAAGTTCATCCCTAGGCCACATGAAGTTAGGTTGGTAGCTATTGACCTACACTACATAAATCTGTTTTGCATAATATCAAACTTATCCAAAGTGAAGTTATTAGAAACACAGAGTGGAGGAGGCTGTGTGAATCAAATGGAAACTGGAAAACAGGTGGTGACAGAAGCTGAAAACTGTGCACAGTCAAGTCTAGAACTCAGAAAAAGTCCTTGACTCTAACAATTGGCCAGCTGGGCAAACCTTGATAGTCCTTAAGCTCACTGACTGACAAAAGAGTGACAGGCATTGAAGGACATCAAGACAGAAGTGAGTAAGAGACACTACATTATTACAACAGAAAGCAAAATACACAATCAGACGGAGAGTAGTTTAATTGGCCAACATAAAAACAATCAGTTATAATTGCAGTTTACCAATTTGTATTTGTGAACAAACAGAGCTCAAATTTAAAGATTAAACTCACAGTATCAAATTGTAGCTATGGTAACAAAACAATTTAACTATGAATATTGTTCTTTGAACTTTTATAAAGTAAACTTGCCAGCTCCTTAAAATCTTACATATAAATGTTAACAATATAAAATATTTTAATTCATGCATGCTGAAACCATTAAATCAAATTCAGCAGCATTGATGATCTGAATAAACAAGTGTTACATTTATGTATCTGTGGTTTGTGTTAGAATATTAGCATTTATGGGCCCCTGAAGCCTTGGGGTCTTATAGAGCTACTGACTTAATTTGGATTAAACAGAAGTGCAAATAATTGATATTCATTTTAATTGTGTTTTTTGATTTTTTGCTTTTAAGACTAGTTGTGGGTTTAAATATGATTTCACTGGCAATGTTTTCCCGTAACATATAATTACCTAGTTATATTTTTACATTTCCTGTCTTCTTAACATCTTTTAATACAAAAACATGGTGGACCGCCGGTGGACCGCCGGTGGACCGCCGGTGGACCGCCGGTGGACCGCCTCGGCACGATGGCCACCGGGCTTAGCGAGTTTTCTGGGGGAAATCCTGCAAGTGACTCGGTCACTGTGTAGACAACCATGCTGGGTTATTTCTCTGAATATGGTCTCAGGCTGTTAAATGGCAGTATGTAAACTGAACTCCACTGTTCCCATGACGCTCCTATTTAATGCTAATTTCTCATTGATTAATTTCCTTGGAGATTTTTTGCACTGGATACCCAGCTGGGTATCTGGGAGCAACTTGGAAAGTGAGTTTAAGAGATAACTCTGTGCATATAAAAGAAGGCGGTAGGATACTGCCTTGATAGTGAAGGTTCTGGGGACCTCCTGCTTAAGAGAAATAAGGAAATGGTCTATGAAAATAACTAGTAACAACAAAAGCTAGCATAATTGTATGGATCTATCGTGTGAACGAAATTTAAAAAAACTTACATTTTGCAACAACAAAATGATAACTTGAACTTTAATGCATAATCATGAATAACCACAGGAATAAGAATTTAAATTAGAAAACCAATGGTGACCTTGGCATCAGCAAGATTATGTCTAAGTCTCAGTGTTGTTGTGAATTGGCTGGTTGACTGACTGTAGATTAGATATTTGGAATCATATAATGTCATTGTGCGCAGACTAAGGGCACTGCGCCGAGAACATTGATCTGGTTTTTGACGGACTTAAGCTCACTGACTGACAATGACACTGTCCCAGACACTGGACAGACCCCAACAGACAGCGGCTGCTGAGACAACGCCACTATGGAAGAGAAGATTACTTCAGTGATCCTTGGAGTTCTCACTCTGCTAGTTAATACTAATTTTCTTGTGAGAAACCCAACAAATGAAGTTAAAACAAACTAAAGTCCATGCCTATTATGTACATTAAATAAACAAAAATATATAATGAAATATTAATGAATAAATGGGTAAGAATAAGAAAAGAAAAGGCACTGAAAAAAAGAAGGATTTAGGGCTGGAAACAAAAGGAGATCCTCAGATTTTCTTCTTTGCCACTGTCCCAGGAACCTGAGCCGGTCATTAAACGAGAAGAGTCAGCCATCATTATGAATGCAACACTGGAAATAAATAAATAAATTCAGTATGGTGATCAGAGGAACCAATGATGGGAGTTGACTGTGCTGCTAAAAAAAAAAGTACATGAGAATTTTTTAGAATGTGAGCTTTAAATAATTACTGCTGGACACAGAACTAAATCCAGTTAGCATAAAGAACAGAAAACAAGAATGCATACAACTGAACTCAAAGAAATGAACTGAACTGGCAAAACCTTTCTAACAATAACAAACACAGGAACGGAATAAAAAATGGCAAGACCAAATTGGACATAAATTAACAACCAGAATGTGGTGAAGACAAAAACAAAAATGGCACACAAAACTCACACAACCAAGGATCATAACATATATGTACATTCCTGGTCAAGAGATTGCAAAAATCTATACTTGCAATTATTTATTTTTTTTAATTCAAATTTTGTGCTGCTGTACTATAGTCAGATTGTAAATTGTGAAAAAAGGAGTTTGAGGAATTATCAATGTTTGGCTGATGAAGGATTAATTATATGTATTATAATTAATACTTTATTAATAATTAAATTATTAATAATAATAATTCTCAAGCAGGTTACACATTGAACAATAACAATAATGCAGTAACTGGACCATAGCATAGATTTTCCTTTATTTATTCATGTATTTAATTTGCCCGTTCCTACCTGGCCCAGGACATTGATCTCTCTTCAGTCTGGCTCTCTGGTAGGTGGTCTCCTGCAAAGCTAAACACCTGCAGTTTGTAGGAACGCTGATGACCCCAACGATTGGTTTTCCTGCTAGCGATGTGAAGATAGCGAGGTATCTTGGAGTCATAACGCAGGGCGGCCTCCTGTGGAAGAGTTCCAGAAGACTGACAGTCAAAATCCAAGATATGACAAATGGCATATGTAGATTTACAAACAAATTGAGATTTACGAGTGCGAAGCAAAAAGATGAGTTTGGCATCATTTGGTGATTCAGTTCATCATTCAAGTCATTCAGTTTGCCTGACATTCAGTACACAGCCTTTGCCTACCAATTAATTCTAAAATCTGCCCACTGTCAGTGTTTTCCACTAAAGCTGCTCTTGTCATGATGTGTGATTTGATTGTGGACTCAAATGCAGAAAGGTAGAGACATTGAGTAAATGAAGAATGTTTAATAAAAACGTTATCAACAAACTAACAAAAAGTTACAACAAAAAAAACGCACAGGGAGCGAGGAAGAGGACACGAGGGACTATGAAATAAATCAAATACTAAAGAAACAATTGAACTAGAGCAACAAGGACATAAACTAGAATCATTAGGATGGCCTGAACTAAACAAACAGAAACAAGACTGATCTAGTCAAAGAAAGAGACTAATGAACACATTATTCTGTAATGAACACAGAATAATAAACAAACCTCGAAACAACCCAGGGTGCCTCTCATATTTAAATATGGTAACATAAATGTGTTGTCATATTTACGACAAAAGTCATAAATATTCATGAAGACTCCGTCATGTTCATAAAAGGTGTTATGTCATGTTTGCAGAAGCCAAACTGAGGACTAATATGGCCACATCATCTTTAAAGTTGCTGTGCTGCTTAGATTGATCTGTGATCAGTTGGGCCGTGGAAACAGGATCTCCATATTGACTTTTGCCAGGTGGTTCGATACCTGCAGCCATTCTTGCTACTTTGCTAGCTGGACTATTTGTTCTTCTGGTTGAAATTCAGAAGAACAATTGGTGTTTTTGTCATGGGGTTTCATGTTCCATGCATTTCTGTTATTCAAATTCTTTGCTTATTTATTTGTGGGTTTAGGTTCATAGGCATACATGTCAAGTTTTGGACCTGAGAATACAGGAAATATTCTCAAGTCCAATACCTCAGTCCTGTTATGTTCTAGTACCCATATTTTGGTTTTCTTTAGCTTTCATTTGTGTTCTGGTATCCTTTAATTGTCATGTTTTATTTTTTGTTTTCATTTGTTCCTGTATTCTCTGTCTATTGTGCTTCTCCAGCTAAGTTCCTCGGATGAGCCTTCTCAGTCTTCAACAGTCTCTGTAAACATAATTGTCCTTCAAAAAATTTTTAGTTGAGAGCAAAGCACCAGACTGAAGACTTTTGTCATCCACTTTTTGATAGAAAGAAAAAAAAGAGAAAAACAATAAATCATGTAAATGGAAATTATTGAATTTGTTCTAATTTATCATGTGAATAATTGAGTTATTGCCTATTGTGACAGGCCTAATTATCATTCTTAAAAAAAAAAAAAAAAAAAAAAAAATACAGGATTCCCATTTTGTAATTATCTCCACATTTTATAATAATGTTATTACATAATGTGGGAGAAAGAATTACAAAATCCTGCATTATTGTATAATGCATTATTACAAACATATAATGGATTCATTACTGTGGCACCCTACAAGGTGCCACAGCACTGCTCTGCATCAAAAAGCAGAAGTTATTTTAAATAAAATAAAAACATAGAAGAATAGCAGAGGAAAATTAGGACAGACCTGTTCAGTTTGGAGCTGCTTTTCCACCAGCCGAGGCACCATTGCATATCGATCAGGCATCCAAGGCAAAGATACATTGGTAAACTCCATGTCTTTCGTCTGGAATACATTCTCCACTCCTGAAAAGGAAAAATAGATATTACAACAAAACCCAACAAATATGCTTCTGCATTTACTATTTTTATTTGTTAGAATTGTTTCATACAGTGGATCAAATATGTACTGAAGATGTCAGGGTTTTGTTTTAGTAAAGACATTCCCAGATAATCCACACACACAAAGAAATCAAAGCAAATGAGTCCACAAAGTAAGTTTTAGATAGAATATTGGAAGGATAAAGGAAAATAAGTTATGCTATAACAGAACTATTTTAAATATTATCAGGAAAATTACATTACATTTATCCAGGAATTTATCCTTCAGTTATCTGAAGGTTGGACATACTGTACGCTTTAAGACAGCCCACAATATGATGTTTTCTACTGCAGACTCGTCCACTAAACTTGATGTGTGCAATCCAATGTATACAGCTTCGGTCTCATCTGAGTATAAATGAGTTCATCAGATATGTCTATGTCTTCTCTATCTGAAAGATTTCCATTTACTGATAAAACAACCACACGTTCAAATCCTTTTTTTGCCCATTGCATAGACACCCTGCAATGCTCAGACCTGTCCACAGCAAATGTAGAAATAATCAAATGGTTACATGGTTGCATACTGTGCATCACTGTTCTACTTCAGAAAGAACAACAGCGTTGGTATTTTCATTTTAATATGAAAAAACACACAGCTTTACAGCTGCTTCTCATTTCTTCTTACTAAAGCAGAAATAACAGCACAGAAATCATTGGGATGGATGTGAGAGGTTTTCCTGTTTCTTTCTGGCTTCCTTTCAGACACTGCTGATAAAATGGGGATTGACACATACAATGAAGCAGTGACATGTCTGATGTGTTGCGAGGCATCATTTGCTGCATATCACATGGTTTTCAGCAAGACGACACAATCATCGAAGTGAGGCTTCATTTGACAAGCCTTTTTTATTTTGTACATGCCTGGAAGCCTGTTGTTTTCTGCGCCTCCTGGTCCTGCTTACCTGTCAATCCGTTTGTGGAACAGAAACTCTTCGTGTACACCTGCAACTCTGATGTCCTAATCTACCTGCCTGCTCTTCAGCAACAACCTCTTCACCCTCAAACTCCTGGCTTCTCTAGATCCTTACACACCCCCTGGATGTCCAAACTCACTTCTAGATACAAATCCTTCAAGCCCACTGCACACCAGGCCTGATCTGCACCTTTACCTTTACTTTACCTTACCTAACAGCAAGCTTCCTTCAGAGGAATTTCGCTGGGGGATTATGGATCAGTAATCAGGCTTTGTATTTAATATAAAATATATATATAAACATTTATGTAAAATGAAATAGCCACGTTGGTGATTAATACAAAATAAACAAGAAATGACAGTGACATATAAGTGTGCATGAGTCACCAGAAAATGCTGCTTAATTATGCTGAGATTAGAATAAACTTTTCATACATTGCAGAAAAGCCTGATCTGTCATGAATGTTTTCTAGAATTTAGATATATAGGTAGAGTCCAACCTGACCTAAAATACATGGTTGACAATCAGGTCAGTGTCTTGCTTCTGTGGTATATTTTTAATAAGCCTACAATACATACAGAACAAACTAACTGAGAATGCATATTTGCATATTCAAGATTTTCCCCAGAAATCTTGCTAAGCCCTTTGGGGCGCTCGGCAGTTATTCATCCAACAGCCTGCTGTGTTTTTGAGTTAAAAAATATTTAATGTTGACAGGAAATTTAAAAATATCACTTGATAATTATGTGTTATTGGAGGATTAATATCTGAACACCAACTATAAAGTCTTAAAAAAATGCAAACATTTAAAAAAAACTTAAACAATATTAAGCCTGGTGGAGGCACAACCTTGTGGCCTGCCAGGCTTATATTACACCGGGGGAAACCCTGATATGGATGATATGCTAATGTACTTATTCAAGTCTAAATAGAGGAGTAGGTAGTTCCCCCAGGTGAGCAAAGAAAGAAAATAATGTGCAAAAGGTAATCAGACTGGAAGAAGTGCTGCACCTTCAACTCAAATGTTTCCTGCTGAGATATTCCAGCATTGAGGATGTACTATAGTGGATCATCAATTCAGCTTCACAGAACACGCTCTGAGCTGTGTTATCTTCTCTATTTAGTTTAACGTGACACTTTTTTTTGACACTTTTGGTCTCTTAAATTTAAAGCTGGGCTACATTATTAAACAAAGCCCAAGATATTTACCACAGGGCTAGAAGTTCATTGGATATATATGTTGTGTACAATGATATAGTGATAATGAATTTGTGATATATTGTGCAGTACAGACCAGACGCTTTGAACCTCTCACAAAGCACAGCCTCCACAAATGAAAAGAGTGTGACAAAACTGCAAACCTAACATGACTGGCAATGAAGAGCATGGCAGTGGAGGAAAGAGGATGGCAGGGAGAGCTGGACAGTATTATGCAAAATTCTTTTGAGTTTTATATCATGTCATAATACTGGTGCTAAACTGGTTTGAATCTTACATAAAGAACAGGGACTTCTTTGTTTCAATTGGAAACTTCTCATCCAAGAGGTCAAAGGTCACATGTGGGGTACCCCAAGGTTCAATCCTAGGACCCCTCTTATTCAATATTTATATGCTACCACTAGCTCAGGTTATAACAGGAAATAATATTAGCTACCATAACTATGCAGATGA
>CAEGAG010211080.1:0-19207 GCA_903067065.1 Brachyrhaphis terrabensis
CCTTCAAATTCAATGAGGATTGACAAACTTCCTACTCTTTCTCCATTTATTGTTCTTGACAATCTCTTCAAGTTATTCACTTTTGCACCTACAATATTTCTCTTAATTTTATCAAGATCTTCATCCAGAGGGATCCCATAAATCACTCCTCTAGTTTTTTTATTTTCTCCCACAATTTTTTTCTCCAACACAGTTTTTTTTACATATATTATCCACATTTAGAGCCTTATTCTTTTGTTCTTCATTTTTACAAACTACCAATAGGTTTCCATCTCTCAAAATCTTTACCATTTCAACATCTCCAATTTTCTTTTTTATTTCTCTTGACACCACAATGGGGCTGATGTTATCATGTTCTTCTTCGTTCTTAAGTTTTAATATTATTTTAAATTCCTCCCTCACAACTTTCCTCCTAACTATCCTTTCTTCTTCTGAACTACTTCCTTCCAGTTCTCGTTTATTTCCTTGAATATCACCCATTCCCTTTCCTTCATCTGTTTTATGTCTTCCCCGTCCTCTCCCTCTTCCTCTCCCCACTGGCGTCCACCCTTCAAAATCCATGTCTTCCTCATTTCCTGTCTCCATTTCCAACCGAACCATTCACATACCAGTTTATGCTCAAATCCGCCTTTTCCAACTTCGATATGTGTTTTGTTTTCGGTGGCTATGTTTGCCGCGCTCCAATTGTGCTCACTTTCGGAGTCTGTAGTCCACATACAACAGCGATCACGTTAGATACTCCTTCTACCATAGGTTTGGATTTACCTGTAGAGGGCAACAGCCGCAGTAGCGCTGCCACGTCATTTAATCAGAAGAAGGCAGTTTCTGACGTCAAGACGTACTGTTCGAGCACGCTTACTACGCCCGAACATAAACAAAGGCAGGACGTTTCCCCGCATTCAAATCTGACCCAGCTTCAATTTTATATGCCAACAAATCCGAGAACTTGAAAAGCTTCACAGAGCTGGAAACATGGAAAACGCCTTGCTGATGCGAGTTAGTGTCTTTACTGACCAAGGAGGCAGGAAATACATGGAAGACGTGACTGAGGTCATAGTGGAGCCCGAGCAGGGGAAAGATGAGCCGACGCCGGGCGAGCAGGAGGCGGGTAATGGGGGAACTTTTAGCGTCAGCACTACGGCTGTGGATTCACATCCAGACATTAAAGATGGGAAAGCGGAGACTGAGCAGCTTACAGAATCATCAAGTGAACGAGTTCGAACTGAAGAAAAACACATTTTTGAGGAAACCATTTCGCCGGGATGCGAGTGTCCACCTCGAGATCAACCCACTACCTCCGGTCGCTCCCGCCGTTCCGTGGCGTTCTTCGCGGTGTTCGATGGCCACGGGGGAAGCGAGGCTGCGCAGTTTGCGCGAGATTGTTTATGGGAATACATAAAGAAGCAACGCGGGTTCTGGTCTGACTGTGACCGGGAGGTCTGCTCAGCTATACGCAAAGGATTTGTAGCCTGCCACCATGCTATGTGGAAGAAGCTACGTAAGTTTAACATCAACTCACAAAATTCGAATTAATATCAACCAGTTGGAAACTAAATTATGTAATCCTCATCTTTTTAAACATAAAAACCTTGCTTTGTGGAACCTACATGAATGTTTTGCCGACACCGAGCTACTGCTAGCTTACTGGAAGGTTCTACGGCAACAGGAATTTTCCACTGTCTGACAAGCGTTTTATTGTTCCAAGACCACCATGAGTTGTTTCATTTTAAACGCTGGTTGAGTCTGGTTTATAAATAAGAGTATTTTGTGTTTCTTTTCGAATTTAATGTGACCGCTAACGTAACTGAAGTCAGTATCAGATTCAATGTCTCTGAATAGTTGCTTGTGTAAAGGGTCATTCTGTTGTCTTTTTAAAGACTTGAATTTCATTTCCTCGACTCTAATATGCTAAAGATGGGGGTGTCCAAAGTCAGTCTCTCAAAGGCCGGTATCCTGCATGTTTTAGTTCTCTGGTTGGTGTTGGTAACTACCTCCTTATCCTTAGCATGTCATTGTTCTGCAGAAGCCTGCAAATGAGCCATCATTTGATCCAGGTGTGTTGAACCAGGGAGAGGTTCAAAACATGCAGGATCCTCACACTTGATGAGTGATTTTGGACACCTCTGTGTTAAGATGAATAATTCCAATTTATATTTTAATAAAACTGCAATCAATGAAATTTGTACTCAGTCTTCAAAAATACAAATACAGATCCAAAAACAAGTTGCCTTCTTTGAGGACATTGGTCCTCAAAGATGGCCTTTTGGGGCCTGTGTTCTTAAAGTATGACCTAATGACAGTTTTGACAATTTATGATTCTCATAAATCAAAAATTGTATTTTAAAGCACTGGTTTTCAATATGCGGTCTTTCCCATTTTAGTCAAAGTTTATTTATATAGCACATTTACAACAGTGTCAGCTGACCAAAATGCTTCACAACAAACATCACAGTTAAGTGAAAAAATAGAAATAAAATTAAGTTTAGTAAAACTAATAAGACAAATATAAAGTTAGCAAAGATACCAAAAGTTAATAGCATGAATAAAACCCAAACAATTTTAAAATTTAGCTGCAACGATTATCTTCCATCCTTAACCTTTTCTCTTTAACTGGTCTTGAAGGCCAGGGAGAATAGATGAGTTTTCAGTCTGGACTTAAACTGACCTACTGACTGAGAAAGCTTAACTGATGGAGGGAGACTGTTCTACAGTCGGGGTGTCAACACAGAAAAGGCTCTGTCCCCTCAAGTCTTTAGCCTAGCTTTAGGGACAGAAAATAAAAGCTGGTCAGTTGACCTTAGGGCTCTGGGTGGGGTGTAGGGCTGCAAGAGCTCAGATAAGGAAGAAGGGCCTATGGAGTTTAAACACTTAAAAACAACCAATAAAACCTTTAATTTGATCAACAGAGAGTGATGGCTCTCTGTTGCTTTTCAATACATTCATCACTTGTCTGAGAAGACATAAACAAGACAAACAGGTCCTGAGGAGCATTGTTGAAAACCTGAGTTTTAAAGAATCTATGCTGTGTAGACCGGTGATGCCCAAAGTAGGTTTTCCATGACATTGAAAACCAATGTATGGGTCACTGGCATGTCCCTCTTCAGATAAAACTTAATGCCACAATAAGGAGCTAATTAGGTCACCTGAATTAGATGTGTTGGCACAGAAACGTTTCTGAAACACAGGACACTGGCCTTTATGGACTTGTGGATGAAATAAATTCTTGAAAAAGGAAGAAAGGAAAGGACGGTGGTTTTATAAAATCAGGGGAAATTTGAGAAATGAGAAGATCAGAAAGGAATAGGAGAGAAGAGACAATTATTCCGTGACTCAGAAATGGACACACTGGACTGAATAGCACATTATTTTTAAGAAGGAAACAGGGAAAATGTGATTGTGGAGAAGATGAGACAATGGAATGTCAGTTTGCTTTGGAGGAATCACCAGATTCAGAGAATCAAGTTAGGTAATCTGTAGTAATATGAAAATGAAATTAGTCATTGCTGATTTATTGCAGAAATATTTAGGAAGCAGAGGATGTCAGGCTATGTTTTATTTTTAAAATGGTGTAAGTTGCATAATGGTAATTTATTCTTTTTGTCACTTGGTCCACACTCCTTACTGGTTGGTGGCGGTAAAGCTTCCTTCAGTTATGTGCCAAATGCCAACAAAATCAAGAAGAAATTCTTGAAAATGAGTCTCGGTGTTTATCCAAAGATCTACAGTAAAACTGTGGAATATTTCTTCTAGCAATAGCATAGGCAATTCCTTAGCATAATATTCTCAAAGTTTGTTGTGAGAAATAAATCCCTGAACAGGAGACAAAGTAATACCCTATGAAGTACTTGCATGAAGCTGCAAAATCTACAGAATAAATAATAATTATATATGTATTCTGGATATAGCATATGGTGGTAGTTACATCTAATTCTGATAGTTTTCGCCAGCAATGGTACCGCTGCTTCTCTATCACTGTAATCCACCATGCATGAAGCTAGTCTTTGGGGAGAGCTAAGGTCAGCTGACTTTACCTCAGTCAGTGTAGACTAGGCTTGGCCCTTCTGAGTCTTGCAGTTTTCAGTTTTGATTCAGTTTAGTGGTCTACATAAAGGCTATGAGGTATTAAGAAATTATACCTTTGATCTACTATGGCTGAATACAGCAATGGTAGTGTAAGTATATATTTTCCTCTCCTTTCTTGTGATCTGCTTCTACCAGAGACTCTGACATTTTAGCACATTTCCCAGCAAATAAAAGATCTGAAATGTGAATCTATGATAAAATGGAAGCAATTACACAAGCCATTTGCAATGTAGACATCTATTTGCCAAAAGATAAACAATCAAAACTGCATTGTTTTCACAAGTGAAGTTAAAGTTTTGCAAATTGATAGATAATAATTGTGTACATGTTTGACTTATGATTGCAGCCATATATCAAAATCCGAAATGGCATAAACTCAAGTGCTAAATCGGATGCCAACTTCAGCCCTGTGCGCAGCCAGCTGTCTTGGCTGTAGCACTGTTAGCTGCTGCCTCCAAGTCATGGACTATAAACAAAGCACCTAACCCTGTCACTGAGAATGTTCACAGAGTCAAGCAGAGCTGATTCAAAACCATAAATGACATCTGTTGTGTTATATTGTCAAACATAAAATTTAGTTTCTATAGTTAGCTTGGCTGACTATAGATACTTTATGCTGAGTTTGGGTTGTTCACATACTGTTTCAGTGGGTGTGTTTGTGTTGGGCTGGACTTCCCGGGGCATGTCAGCTGTAGTTTTAAGCAAGTCATCCCGGTAGTTACACTTCACATGTCTGTTGAGGTCAGCATTAGGCCCGTTTCTGGACAGATGAGGCTTGTCCTTAAAATCTGAGCTACTATCAGAGAACTAAGCTCAAAAACTGAAGGGAAGAAACTGCTGATCAACAATGATATTATAATCATTTTTATGCATATATATTTTTAATGCACTTTTATGTACTGTGCATTGTTTTTTGGTGTTAGCCAAGTGGTTAACATTGAACCCCAAATGAGCATTACACAATCAGTAAACATGTATTGTCTTTTTATTTTCTTCACAGCTGAATGGCCAAAAACTCTCACAGGGCTTCCGAGTACATCAGGCACCACAGCCAGTGTTGTAGTGCTCAGAGGAAACCGCATGTATGTGGCTCATGTCGGAGATTCAGCCATAGTTCTGGGTGTCCAGGATGATCCTTCAGTCCCATTCATCAAAGCTGTCGAAGTGACCCAGGACCACAAGCCTGAATTACCCAAAGAGAGAGAACGTATCGAAGGTCTTGGAGGGAGGTAAAAAAACATTTTCTCTGGCTCTGCACACATTGATGACAGGCTATAATCAGGAACATTTAAAAATAGACACTGTAATGTCTGGAAATTTTGGATTAATCTGAAAGGAATGACTAGACCAACAATAACAAATGTCTAAATATCTTTCTGGATGAGAATCCACTGAAGCCTTGGGTTGATGGGCATTTTCGTAAATGAACCGATATCAATATTGTATTGAAAAATAATTTAGCTCAGGTGTCAGTGACAATGTTACCAATCTATAAAACAGATCTATTCAGTCTAATGCTATGCTTTGTGCTCTGAGTGACATCATTCTTTCTTTGGAAAGAAAGTTTGTTGCAGTGTATTTTTTTTGTACATCTTTGACCTAATTGAACTGAGCAAAATAAAGTTGTGTTGTTTTTACATGTTTGACCAAGCTTGTGAGGCTATTGACGTATTTAAGGGTGTTGTAGGCCTTGTAAAAGTTTTATGCAGCCTTTTAAAATATTTTAGATGCTTGTAGTTTCTGAACTTGCTTCACTTGCTCTACAAATCAGAGGAACATGCAGGTGGAGGTAAATGTTGGGTGGAAAGAGGCTGGAGAAATACTTAATTGTTGTAAAGGCTGTGGATTAAATCACGAGTAATTATTATAATGTTATTTTACATAGCCAGCTGAAATTCCAGTCAAGTTGCAAGTTTTCTCCCAGGTTAAGTTGTTGAAGCTACTTTAAAAACAAAAGGTTTATTCTAGCATGCTTACATAAAGTCAGATTGGCTAAAATCTTATTTATTTGATTTAATTGTCATTAGAAATTTATTCGAATTTTAATCCTAGACCTGTTCCCTGTGGATGACAGTAGTAAGTCTCATAGAGAAGTAGGTTTGACCTGTTCCTGTGACAAGAAAAGTATTGAAGGAGGTACTGCTGCTTAAAATGTATTTTATGTGGACTTTGCTTGATGCACATGTAAACCCCTCTCTTCTCCTATCTCCCTCAGTGTGATCAAGAAGTCAGGAGTGAACCGTGTGGTCTGGAAGAGGCCCAGACTCAGTCACAATGGTCCAGTTCGTCGGAGCACCGTTATTGACCAGATACCTTTTTTGGCTGTTGCTCGAGCTTTAGGTGAGAAACAACCAATAATTTCAGTCAATTACGTCACAGCTGGTGCTGCCTGAACGGATGATTTGGCCATTCAGAAAGCTCAGAACTTAATTTCAGAAGCTTAAATGTTAACTTAAAAAATAAACCATTGTATCAACACTTTGGACTGTTGTTGACTGCAACAATCCAGTTTAGTTGTTTAATTCTATAATAATAATAATAAATTTTATTTATAATGTCCTTTATATATCAAATTGAAATCTCAAAGAGCAAATTCACACGCAGATGATGGAAAGCTACTGGGTTGTAGCTACAGCAGCCCTGGGTCAGTCTGACAGAAGCCAGGCTGTAGTTTTGCACTGTCATCCATTCTGACCAACACTAGCAGGCAAGGCAGGTGAAGTGTCTTACCCAGGGACACAAACAAGGGACATCATTTGTGTCCCTTGTGTCCCTGAACATCTTCATTACAGAGGCATGAGTTACATCAATAAACATACTGGAAACTATTCTGTTAATCTTTTTGAAATTTACAGGAAAAATTAGGCAACATTGATTACTTTGGTAGTGAGTTGCATGTCATTACATAAAAGGTTCTGTGGCAGGAGAAATTGTCAGTGTGGTGTGGATTACTTTCAAGACATAACATCTACTATCTGTTTGGAGCTGGTGATTACAAATGATGGCATTTGTGTGTTTGTTGACCTTTAGTACCATCTTAAAACATGCTGGTCTTTTTTTCATCATTGATGCAGCTTCATTGATATTTATTTTTTTCACTTTCACAACACAGGTGATTTGTGGAGTTATGACTTCTACAGCGGAGAGTTTGTGGTTTCTCCTGAGCCAGACACCAGCGTTGTGATTCTTGACCCTCGAAAACACCGCTACATTGTCCTGGGGAGTGATGGTCTGTGGAATATGGTGCCACCTCAAGAGGCCATCTCCATGTGTCAGAAGAACGATGAGGAAATGGTAAGCTGTTTGGGTTGATGTGATTCTCTGGCACTTTGTAGTTTTTAGATTAATAGTCAGATAAGGAAGCCTGGTCAAAAGACTGTTTCATGTGTAATTGCTAATCAATAAGGTCTATCTCAATATCAACCATCATCAGAACAATAACAAGCATTCGTCATTCCAGGTTCCATGTGGCGTATCAAGTGCCAGGCAGCTTGTGAGCCATTCATTGCTGCGGTGGCGCCAGCGAATGTTACGTGCTGACAACACCAGCGCCATTGTGATTGCTCTGCTGGAACCTGGGGGCTCCAAAGAAACATTCCACAATGAAGAGGTGCTACTGGACCTGGCTAAAGTGTCCCAGTGTCCTCCTACATCTATATCTCGCGCAGACACTCCGCTACTACAGGTAATGATGACTCCAAGCACATTCTTTTAGCTGCTCACAATTTAGAAAAATCCTCTCAATGAAACCAACCACTTTTCATTAGTTTTAAACATTCCCTTTTATTTAACACTTCCTTTTATGAGATACTGCATTTTGAGAAACTTTGATTTATATTCCTGCTAAATAACCCACCTATGTTTATGGATCCAGCAGCAACTTCCAGATGAAGACTCTACCTCTGCCATGTCTGAGCTGCTCCCTGCCCTGGAGCGACGGGATGGACTATCTGGAAGCAACAGTTTCTACCACATGACTCTGTCGGACCCTTTTACTCTGTCACCTCTGCATTCAAACAGCACCATGGACTCACCCAGTCACTCCAGTCTAGCCGACAAAACAGTAAGCAGGAAGACATCCACCAAAAGAACTCTGAATGGATCCCCTTCGTCAGGCCTTTTAGCAAAGAAGGCTAAACGCAGAACTGACAGGCCACCTCTGGTCCAGCACAACACTGAGGAGAAACAGAAGGAGTCTGTCTCTCCCATTCTACAGCAGCATAACAGGACTACAGTGTGTGTCTGCTGAAAACACACACCAGCTGTTATCTTTGTCTCCTATGGCTTCCTGTTGGGATGATTGCATCTCTGACATTGTCACAAAGCAACCTTGGTTAAAGGTTGTGCTAAGTGTTTAATCAAATTCCACTTAACACATTTTCTCATCTTATTTTTTTGCCTTTGATTCCTAAAATGCTGGTGAAGCAGTATCGACGCTGAGGGAGAGGATGTTGGGCTGCAGCCAGTTCACCATAAACATTCTTGGCTTTACTGTGGTGGAGAACCTATGTTTGCTCCTAAGAATACTAAGGATTTTCTTTACCTTCAGTGTTTGCTATATTGTGGAAAAGTCACTTATTAAAATATGAATTGAAGAGAATTTATTTTAAACCGAAGTACACCCATTAGATCTCCTTCTAAATCCTGCATTTTGAAATGTAAATTGGGGCTTATGCTACCACAATGTGTGGTAATAAGTGGAAGAACTGGGTATGCATAATTTTGCTGGTGTAAATATTACGAATTTTATAGCTGAGTATTTAAGTATGTAGAACTGTTTATGCAAAATGAATCTATTTTTATACATTCTTTTATTGTGTGATAGAACATAAAATTCCTTCTAGATGTGCACCCCACAGCTTCCATGTTAAATGGACCTTGAGTTTTGACATGTATTTTATTTAATCACTGAAAACTTATCTTGAATATAAACAGAAGGTGCTACTCCCTTAAACAAATCAGTAAGCTAGTACTCTGTATATTTATATGAATTGTTAGTGTGTAACAATGTTTGATTTTCTTATTCATGTTAAACCCTTGATAAATACCGTAGTGCATCATTTAGGAATCCTATTCCTTCATATATTTTATAGTTGTATTTAGTAACAGTTTTCAGCTGTTTGGTGTTTATTCTAGATATTTGCCCGTTCTCCAAAACTGTCTTCTGTCTTTCTGTATTTGCAGATGTTGGCAATTCTGTCTTAACAGATTTTTGTGTAACTGGTAGATCTGTTTTTGTAGCTGCACTAAAGGAAATTTAGAGTGATGTCATGTTCAAAGACATGGGAGTCTCATGAAATCAGTGGATTCTGACTACGAGAATCTGTAAAATCAGAATTGCAAAATCGGTGTGTGCAATATTCACATCAATAAGAACTGTTTGGAATGCAATCAGTTTGAATTTATTTCAAGTGTCATAAATCTCCATTTTTCTCACTAATATAATATTCATTTAGTTTGACAGTCTTATAGCACCAGATGTTCCTACTGGACACTAATGACGTTGCCCAAAATCCTAAAGTTCACAGAGTGATGGGAACAGAGATGAGACAGAGAGGAAAGTAGAAAATGGGCATATATATGACAACTGATAGTTATTGTAATATCATCAGTAGCCCAAGATTTTCCAATATTGTGCAGTCACAGTTCTGACTGGAGATGGGTATGAGCATGATTGTCAGGACTAAGGCCCTCCTCCCTGCTCTAATAGGATGTTTCTAGTTATTACTGAGAGGAGGCTGAGGGAGCTCAATTATTTTTTTTTTTACAGATTATCTGTCTTATACTATCATGACATAGTGACAGTTAACAAATATGTTAAATAGATTTTTTTTTAAATAACAGTTCAGCTGTAATGTTGATTCAATATTTGGAAGTGTGGCTAACAGAATGAATGACTTCCTTCACTTCCTCCTCTGTCAAACTACAGTGGTAGGCAGACTGCAGTTCTTAAACGGTACAGAACCTACATCACCATTCACAACTGCTCCTTGTTGCTGACTGGCCTGGTTAAAATCCACTTCAATAAGAGAAAACCAATATAGAGCACTGAAGGGAGATGAGAATTATGTGGAATTAAGTAGGAAGGCAATTGCCAGGCTAAGGGTTACTAAGGCAAATTAATTTCTTTGATAAAAGGGTAACTAAAAGATAAAAATCGGAGTTTGTGGCAGGGATGTGAAGCACTTGAAAAAGCATCCTTGTTTCAGACGTGTGAAGTTCTACAGAAGACAAGCCCTTTTGCCTTGAGCATTGGTGTAAAATTGTTGTAAAAATAAAAAATCAAGCTGAACAGAATGACCAATACCCAAGACTGATGAATCTCCCAAACCCTGTTTGACGTTGCATGTTTGTTTTTTTTTCTTTCACTGAGCAAGTCTGGCATCACCAAATAAGCATTGTCTGATTTGAATAATTTGAGCAGATGACACACACTCAGATCTGTCTCCCTCTCCAGTTGGTTGCATTATAGATTGTTGGGGAAGAAAATATATCATTGTATTAATCTTCTCATCTTTATGTTTGACTCATTCTGTAGATATGTACATTCTGTTGCCTGGCTTTGGGTCTGTTGATTCAGATCTGTAATTTTATTCTTGAAAAATGCTTATGAAATGTCATTTCTTCACTTCCAACCCTAGTTTTAAAAGCTGTTGTGCATGTGTACAGTGTAAATGTGGAGGAAAGCAAAACCACTTATTCCAGAAATGAACTTATTAAAATAATTTTTCCTGAAGTTAAGTAATAAATTGTTTCACTTGTAGACATTTTTACTTTTACTTAAGTTAGGTAGTACTTTATTAATCTCAAGGAAATTATGATGCAGCCTGTTGCTCCCATACATACACTTGTTTCAAAATAATAGCAGTCTCACATCACTAGCAAGATAAATGTATTAGAATTTCTTCTTCTACACTACAAACAAGTTTGTAGAAGGTTTAGTAAAGGTATAGAAAACTAACAGGCATGATGTGCATGCTGCTGATTCTCTGAAACTGAATCATTTACCAAAAGGGGCGTGTTAAAAAAAAATAGCAGTGCTGAGTTCAGTTAGTGAGGTCATTGATTATGTGAAAAAAAATGTGTTATGCAGGTGACCCTTGTTTAAGGATCAAAAGGATCTCAAACTCTTTAAAATGGCAGCCAAAGCCAGAAAGGCAAGAAAGATAAACAACTATTTGAATGGATGGTCAATAATCAAAATGGCAAAAGATCAGCTCCAGGAGGATCAACGAAGACCTGACATTGTCTGTCAGTACTTTAATAATCAGATGACTTCTATGTGAAGCCTAGCTACCAGCAGGAAACTTCCGCAAAGTCCCATTGCGGGAAAAAAAAAATGCAAGTGCTGACGCAGTTACAAATTGCCAAAGAACACAGTGACTGGCCTAAAAAGAAATGGAGTAATATTTTGTGGACTGATGAGAGTAAGATTGTTCTCTCTGGTTCTAAGGGCATCAGATGGTTTGTCAGATGTCCTGCAAACACTGAATTCAAGCTACAGTACACAGTGAAGGCGGTGAAGCATGGTGGTGGGGATGTTTCTTATACTACGGTGTTGGTCCTATATATCGCATACCAGGGATCATGGATCAGTTTGAGTACACCAGAGTACTGGACGAAGTCATGTTGAAGAGGACATGCCCTAGAAATTAGAGTTCAAGCACACCACCAAGCAAGCAAAATCATGGTTCCAGAAAAATAGAATTCAAGTAATGGGTCAGCACAATCCCTGGACTGGACCCTAAATCCAATAGAAAATTCGTTGGCTGACATATAAAATGCTGTTCGTGAGGCCAAACCAAAAAATGCAGAGGAATTTTGGAATGTAGTACAGCTTTTCAGGGCTGCAATACCTGTTGACTGGTGCCTGAAATTGATTGATTCCATGGACTACAGATGTGAAGCAATTATCGGAAATGCTGGTTATTCAACTAAATATTAGTTTATAATTCTGAGGAAAGTTGAATCTTCAAACATTTCTTATATTATACAGTATATTTCTGAGTTTGTAAAGAAAGATGTCAACACTGCTATTTTTTTTGGTAACATTTCTTGACTTTCTGTAAAATATCATGATATTCAAAATCTTTTTCCAATTTTCTTGCTTTGAAATAGAATGTGCCACCGTACCAATGCCTTTGTGTTAATTAAAATACAATTTCTTTGACGAATTTTGAGGTTTACTCACCTTTTGAAACACACTATTATGAGCATGACTCTACATGTACAGTTATGTTATGCATACATAACTATCCATAAAAATACTTGATTAAAAGCCTTGAAAGTACAATAAAATGCACAAAAAATATGAATACCACAACAAAGAGAAATAACTTGCTAGTTATTCATTGGTCAAACTAAATCTCTGCCACTCACTATTGAACGGTAAATACATTACTCTGTGTTCAGTGTTTGAAGAGGCGGAATGTTTTATTCTTTATTTTATTTCCTCTAAAGTTTACATATGGTACACTAATGTTTAATGATTGAATTCTGTGAGTGATTGAAAACTGAAGTCAAATCCTGTTTGAGCGTACGATCAACAGGATTTTTCCATCTAGCTTTTATTTTGAAATGATTTGTAGGAAGAAGTCATGAATGTAGGAAAGGTAAAAGAGAAGAGGATGTTATATCCAGATTAAGGTTTGGGCATACGGGGTTGAATAGTACTCTTAAAATAATTAATAAACATAGTACAGGTATGTGTAGTTATTGTGGAGAGTCAGAAACAGTAGCCTACAGCATATTTTTCTAGAATGTAATAAGTATAATCAGGAAAGAGAAGTATTAATCAGAGAGTTAAATAGAAACAAAAATAAATTAGATATTAAAAATTTGCTACAAAAATCGTCTGAGGATGTAGTGTTTAGCAGCATTTTTAGTTTTCTTAGGAAGTCAGGTATTATGGGAAGATTATAGTGGTTTTTACATCTGGTCCATACTCCAGTCTGGAAGATGGCGGTAATGCACCTATAAGTTCTTTGCCAACCGCCATAAAACAAAAAGAAGAAGAAGACAAAGGAAGAAGTCAGTTGTGACGTAGCTAACATCCTGTTTGAGTTTCCAATGTGATTTTGGAGAGCGGGAAGAATTATGAGGACAGCAGAAAGATGAACACTTTGTATTAGCAACCTTTACGTACTTCAGAATATTTATGTTATTAACAAACTTTAGTTACTAAACATAAGGAACATCTGTCATAAGTGAAGGTAAAGGTGCCAAAAATCTAGTATTAGCTTTTCAGACAGTTGTTCGGGTCATATCTTATTTCAGGTAGGTGGCAGAAAGTAATATTTAAATAAGTTTGGCCAAAGTGCTTTAGAATACTTAATACCTTAGCTGTGTATGGACTTTGAGGTTGTGAGCTGATGAATGGCAATAATAACATAGGACGTAGACTTTGTCGTGCTCTTGTTGCTGATGATATTTTATAACGGATGTTTTTCTCTGTTCTAAAGAAACATGGCCTCTCCTGTGGAGTACACCATTGGCGGAGTGAAGGTCCACTTCCCCTGCAAGGCGTATCCATCCCAGCTAGCCATGATGAATTCTGTAAGTCAACTCAGATTAAAGGGAATCTTCACGTCCATACTGTCACCTGTCATATTCACCCAGTGTTAGCTGCTTTAGCAGAGCAGCAGTACAGGGTTTGAATCTCAGTGTTGGACTTGTTTCATTTTCGTCACCACTTGGGCCACGGCAGGAACAGTTTTCTCATGCCAAAAAGATCCCGTGTGTGAATCCCCACATGTAGAGTTTGCATATTCTCCTTGTGGTCTTCTCTGGTACTGCTCACATTCCAGAACCTACAGCAGCACCGAGTGTGTGTGTGTGAATGGTTGTTTCTCCTACCATTCAAACACACATGCCAGTTTATCACTGGCATGTGTGTTTATCACATGCCAGTTTATCACAAGGCATGTAGGACAGCCTTGTGATAAACTGTCCTACATGTATTCTTATTCTTAATGACTGCTAAGGATAAGCACAGGTTAGAGTTGGATGGATGTAAGTGACCGAATAGTTCTGCTCTAAGATCCGTCAGAACATTTTAGTCATAAGCTGCATGTGTGGATATTGTAATGATTGCTGGATGTAAAATGATGTGATGACTGGGCCTGCAGCTGTCTTTTTGTTTTGGTCTACATTGTGTTATTATTTCTGCAGATCATGCGAGGGTTGAACTATGGACAGCACTGTTTGTTGGAGAGTCCCACAGGCAGCGGTAAAAGTCTGGCCTTGCTCTGCTCTGCTCTGGGCTGGCAGCAGGCTCAGATAGGTAAGACTGCATGTGTTTTCAGCAGACAAACCGACTTTCAGTGTCAGTATCAAAATGGTAATATAATAATCTCTTCTGATTATTCAAGAATGTTTTTATTCCAGTTCTTTTTGAAATATGTTATCTTCAACTACTGAATTTAGCTTTTTTTACTTATTAATTAACTTACGGTAATTGATTACATAACATTTTATTATTGTTTTGTTTGAATAAATTAACACAGAACATTGCAAAATTATTCATACCAAATTAACTTTGTCAGTGTGTTATTATGATTGCATGCGATACACAATAGAATGTAGTTCAGCAGGGTTCAATTGTGGTACATCTACTGTTGGCCGCCAGGCCTGCTGGAAACTTTCACAGCTCAGTAGTGGCAGCTTACGGCTTCTGTAACAGTTGCCACGGTTTCGGTGGCAGATTGAGTGTGAATAGATATATTTCGAACAAATCAATTAAAAAAAGAGAATACATATACACATGTACATACACACATACAGCTGCCACTGACTTGGTGTGGCTTCTGTAACAGATGCCATGATCTTTGTGGCAGATGCCATGATCTTTGTGGCAGATGTAGGGCAAATGAGACATTACAGTTCAAGGTGTCTTAATACTTTTGCTTGGTATTCTCTCTGAGTTTTAGACTGCAAATATTTGCTTTCCACAGCCAGACCATAAGGTCTTCCAAATGGCCCATCAGACAGCATAAAGTCTTGTATTGTTTTGTCAGCTAAAGTGAAAAAAGGAGGAGGTCATGCTGGAGACAGATGCCAGTCAGATAAACATGTGGGCGACTGCAAGAAGTCAGAACCTCCCAGCCCGTGTCCCTGTGTGTGCCACAGAGAAGCAGCCCAGCCTGCTGTGGTGGACCTCACTGAGTCACCCTGCAAAGAGACGGCCCAGCCATCGCACACAGCATCAGAACACGGTCAGTGGCCCATTGATAACTTTTGATACAATTTCAGGCTTGTTTCATGTAACTGTTTGATTTCTCTGATTTCTACTTTTTTTTGACCCAATGGGAACATGCTGACAGCTAAATCAGTCATAAAGATGACCTCAGTTGCAGGGTCTTATGTGTAGTTTTCTTTCTTCATGGTATCCATGTCTTCATGAGTGGTCTGCTTTCTATGTTTTATTGCCACTACCAGGTGAGTCTCAAGCTAAAAGCCAGTCTTTAGCGTCCCGTCTATCGGAGAAAGTCCAGGCCTCTGTAGACCCCGACTGCGATAAAGATGAGGACTTCAGACCAGACAGGAAGCGCATCCGTACTGCAGAGTACAAGGTGCTGTGTATCCTCAGACATTTACCCTGAATTTAATGTATTCATACAGGGGTCTTTAAGCCTGGTCCCCAGAGCGCTCTGTCCTTGCTTTACTCGTTTTGCTATTGCCACACACCTGATTCAGTGAACTGATCTTTAGTAAATTTCTACAGAACTTGCATGATGAGGAGGGAATATAATAGTTTGACTCAGGTGTGCTGGATGGGGGTCTGTCAGTGCTGGAGTTTTATATTGTCAGAATCATAAAAATTATTTTATGAAATTATGTAAATATCACCTCAGGTACACAACTAAAAAAGCAAACAGTTTCTCTTAACATCACAAGGGAAACCAAATGTAATTAAACTATGAAGCATCCTTGGCTCTTTACTTTATCTCTTAAAAGTTTATACTAGAAATTCTCTAGTAAAAAGAGAATTGATGCCACGGCGTTTTTTTATTCGCCGTGGCATCAATTCCACGGAGTGTTATGGAGTGCCACTAAGAAAAAAAATTCTGCTAATGTGTTTTTAAGATGTGACACAAGATAAAGTTGTGTCATAGCACAAGACTTCCCCTCTATTGCATAAACATTCACAAATTATATACTGTAATGTTCTCATCTTCAGAAAGATTTTATGCTAATGAAGTAAAAGATTAATTGATTATCAGGCACCTTTACAATAGCAACTAATTACTCTTTTGGTGGAAATGGCTCTTTTAGTCATAATTTGGGGATTGAAGATTAGTCTGAAGGTTACAGGGAAGAGTGGGAATAACTCAAAAATAGTCCAAATAGTTTTGATGTATTTTCTTTCCTTCTTCTGGTGCGTTCACACCAAACACATTTTGTGCGTCAAGTGTGTCAGGTTTACATTCAAAGTCTATGTGGAGGCGCGTCGAGGGCCGTTGCGGCGTGTTTTGTGCATCTAGAGCGGCGCAATTTGAACCATTTGGAGTATTTTGACAGTTTGATACGTCAAGCACGTCCAACGCGCCACATAGACTTTGAATGTAAACCAGATGTGCCTGACGCTCAAAACACATATGGTGTGGATGCACCAAAAGTACACAAGCGTCGAACGTGGAGCGTCAGACGCATTTGTGAAGCGCATAATGCGTTTGGTGTGAACTCACCATGACAGAAAGTTTCTGTCATGTTTATGTCTTAGAGCAGGAATGGAAAACCCATGTTTGACCTGTTTGGCCTCTGTTTGTGGTGTGATTGAGTAAGATAAAGATAAAACAATTGAGATCTTAACATTCATGAAAAATCTTTACAAAAATCTGACTTTATAGCAGAAAAACTTTCAGTATTAGAGATGCTGCATGAACTGACTAGTAAATACATTATTGTGAGGTAATGCAAATGTCCATTAGGGAGCTCCATAGAATACAGATAACTGGTCTATTTTGTTTGCCTTTCCAATAAATAAATAATTTTTAAATTCTTAAAAAAAAAATCTTACTTGTATATTGAAGTCAAATTCTGTTTTGCTTTTTAGAGCCATAAAAAGCAGCGCACACAACAAGGTGTCATATTCATTGATGATGAACCTGAATTGGAGAGTGAAACATCTGGTTCTCAGAGCTGGAAAACTGCCTCAACCCACCAGGCAGCCGGTTTATCCTCATCATGCAGTGTAAGTACATTTCACACCAGGATAGAATGTCTTCAGTGTAACAGGCCACAAAACCGTTGCAGCATTTCTCTCTTTTCTAAACATATTAATTATTAGTCATTTTTCTCAACTTTACAAGCTAATTTATGTGAAATAGATCAGTGCTTTTTTCCTTTGCTCTCCATTACTAGCTCTTTCATGAAGCTTTAAGGATCCAATCTGTTGTTCAGTAAATGCTGTGAGTGGTTTCAGCTTTATTTACTAATTTTTCACATTATGCTGTGCATCTGTTGTGGTCACTGCACTGCCCTTCCTAGCATCTTGTTACTATGAAGTACTTGTATGATCAGTAAGGGCAGGCATCTTGACCAAGTCTCTAAAATGTCCCAGCATGCATAGCTTCATTGCTATGTAATGGGTCATCCTTAGCCATCAGTAACTTCAGCTGACTTTTCTTTGAATGACGTGTCGGAATGTTTCCTGTGGGAAAAGATCCAGTACAGATGCCTCCGCACGCGTTACCAGATACTAGCATGAAACACATCCGCCTTCATTCTCCGTTCATAGCAGTCTGAGTGATGAAGGGTGTTTGTATGTTGAGGCTACAACTGTCACACATTAAAAGATCTGCAGCTGATTTAGATTTAATGAGCTTCCTATCCTGATATATTTTGGATTACAATTCAGAATGACCACTAGGTGGTGGTATGCTCCACAAATTCAACAAGAAATGTTCAAACTTGACCAAGCTTTAGATGACAAATAATGAATTGCAATTAAAGTTTTAAGTTAGAATTAAAAAATAAAGTATGAGATATTACCTTCAGATAAAGCTGATAAATTATTATTATTATTATTCTTAAAAGAAATTCATAACTATGATTTCTTTTATGTTCAGAAGAGAGTTTTGACAAGATACCTCTTAAAAAAAAAACAATTTAAATAGTTGCTGCACAAAATGCTGCCTTTACATTTTACAATAGGGGCTGGTTGGTTTCTGTATTTTTGAGCTCCTGAACAGCAGTTTTGTGACAAGGTTTTTATCACAGCAGCTGTGCTTCTCATTTATGTTAATGGTTCTATTTAAATGCAGGTGGTTGATAATTTAGTATTTTTTTAAATCCAAGTTCATCATCCCCGAATGCTTGTTTTCACAGTTTACTTTTGATAATTAGTATTGTTTCTCTTAGTCATTTTGTGAAATTTTCATATTTTTTTAATATTATTCACATTTATACATTGCACTATTTGAATGCTATGCCACACTCTCTGATAAGATGAGGGATGATATTCATGCTAAAGCAGCAACAAATAGAACAATATTAAAAAAAAATTGGAACAAAAAAGAAGATCTCACTGCCATCATCCTAATCATTTGTAAAATAATTAATTAGAAAAAGATCTTTCTTACGTTTTACAAGTAGTTTAATTTGCTTGATTGTTTGAAAATGCAAACCGATATTAGTCAGTACAGTTGGTAGGACACACACCAGTGGAGGCAAAAAAATCAGAATACCATAGTTGAGTGAGAAATAGATGTAAAAACATCTATTTCCTGCAAATAATGGGATCCAGTTCAATGGTGAATCATAAATGCCAGATTATAGAATCTGACCGACGGTTTATTATCAGAGTTCATTGATTGGCTACACCTGGAACAATGTTTTGGATGAAATATTAAGCCTGCACTTCTTTTAGATTTCCCCATTGTAGTTTTCTAGTTTTCATACTTTTCACAGCTGCTTTTTTAGTTTGGGTCATTTTCACTGAAATAAGAAATGGCAGATTTATTGAAAGATGAATTTAATCAGTTCCTCCAAATCCGAGGCCATGGTCTTGAGCCAGAAAAGGGTAGAGTGCCTTCTCCGGGTCGAGGGGGATGTCCTGCCCCAAGTGGAGGAGTTTAAGTATCTCGGGATCTTGTTCACGAATGAGGGAAGAAGGGAGCGGGAG
>CAEGAG010211123.1:0-18279 GCA_903067065.1 Brachyrhaphis terrabensis
AGTTCTGCTAATGACCTCATTATATGACTCAGGTGTGTTGAAGTAGAAACGCATCTAAAAGTTGCAGGGCTGCGGCTCTCCAGGCCTGGAGTTCGCCACCCCTGGCATAGACAATCAGGTTTATCACAGCTAGTGGGAAGATAGATGGAGCTAAATACAGAGCAATCATAGAAAAAAAAAAATAACTATTAAGACACTGCAGAAGACTTGACAGGGATGCAGGTTCACTTTCCATCTGCACAACAACCTTAAGCATACAGCCAGAGCTGGTTGATCTAATGGTTTAGCTCAAGGCTGTTGATGTATTAGAATGCCTTCATCCAGATTAGAGAATCTGTGGTTGTAACATGAAAAAGTAATAAAAGATGGAGGGGTATGAATGCTTTTGAAAGCTACTGTAAAATACAACAAAATATTTATCCAGTAACATATTGTTTACAGAAGGTGACTGTAAGTTGTTAATAGCCAGAAAAAAGATTCTGCCGGTTTCTAAAGTGATATGAGAGAGAGAACGTTGGAGTAGATAGTCAATTTGTGTCAGTCCCAGATAAATTGTGGCAAACCCCATATAAGCCCAGCCTAACTCTAATAAGAAGATGAGAAAATCTGATTGTGTCTTCGAGCGGCTCCTTTTTGAGGGACTGGCACTACTGGGAGCAACTCAACAGGCAACCAGCTGCTCCTGGAAAAAAAATAAAAAATAGCCCTGCTGATAATAATTTGCAATTATGTGACAATGCAGAGGGCACAGTTCAAAGTGAAGTGCAGCCATCTAATATTAATAAGGCTGTTTTCACCAAACACAGAATCCATGGGATACACCGGCTCCTGCTATGAATTGGGATGTGACATTAATAGTTAAAAGCTCAATCCTTGCTGGCTCTTTCCTGCAGAATTGATTTCTTCCCACTGCAGTCGTTTAGTAAGGTTTATCCCTGAGAAGGCTCAGTTTGTTTCCAAAGGTCATGACAAATGTCCTTTCATGTGTGAATGATTAAATTCAACCAGCATGTGGCACATGTACGTGTGCACACACATCCTTCGACTATCTGCTTTTTAATTTTGGGCCTGCGGCTGAATGCCACGATGTGCACAGTCAAACGCAGCGCCAGCAGCAACAGCCGCCCACCCGAACCAGAGGACCGGGATCAAATAAATACCTTGTAGGTACAATATGAAACACGTCCTCGATGTCTGCAACACTTTGTACTCTTTCATTGATTACCAGACTTTTTTTGTACGTGCACATGCGTCCCTGAGCGTTTGCATCAGCCGCGAGTCGTGTACGTGACTCACGTTGCTGAAATGTGGGCCCGTTGTCATTCACGTCAGTTAGAGTAACGGTAACCGTGGTGGAGGAGGAGTAGCCGCCGCTGAGGCCCAGCATGTCCTTCACCTGCACCACCACCAGGTACTCCTCCCTGGCTTCACGGTTCATATCAGCCCATGACGTTACAATGGTTCCTGCAGTGTGGAGGGAGAAGAGATTGAAAGAGTGGACAGAAAAAGTGAAGTACTTGGTTCATTAAGTGTATTTCTGTGGGTTGTACATATGTTTCATTAAACTAAACGTAAATAAATAAAGATTGCCTGAAGCAGTCCTTCGGAGAGCCACCCACAACAGTCATCAAGAATTTAATCAGCTAAAAAAAATTAAATGTTAAGCGCTTTTTGAGATGGCTTAATGGTTCTTCTGTCTGGCCAGACTGGAGGCTGTGGGCAACAGTAAACTGAAGAACAATTTCAGAATCAGACTGAACCATTGGTATCTTCAAGGCCATCCTTTCCATCAGTGAGTCATGTAATTCTATGATAACATGACATTAAACTTTACAAAAGCATTTCAGAAACCAAATATCTTCTAAGCTAACCACTTCACTTTAAAACTCATCTGAATTGTGCTTAATGTTTGGTAACCAATGGATTAAATGCAATCAATACTGCATGAAAACATTGTTTTTTTTTTTTTAAGAGAGTTTTAAAGAAAGTCATAATGATGATATACACTGACTACAATAAATGCAGTGGTAAAATTATTTTGGGCATTTGCATTAAGCTGATAAATGATCACATAAAGCATATGACTCAGTGGAAAACCACCATGACATTTTTAAATGTTAAAATAAAACATATCTGGACTTATTTCTCACAGGTCATCTGAAATAATCAACAAACCTAAAGACTTGTAGATGTTTAGAGTGAACTGCTGCCTACTGCTTTATTTAAAAAATATATAACAATGGGCTCTGTTACAAGTCGTTTTTGTCCTCCCATATACTGAATCAATTTGCATTTAAAATTTCTTCAGCGTCAATGATGCCCCCTTAAAGCTCTTCACAGTTCAGGTCAACAATGTGTGTGGGAAGTGCTGTGGCTGACCCCGGTATTAAAGCATGAATCCTGTATTCATGAAAACTTGTTGAATCACATTTTAGATGAGGTAACTTGTACTAAAAGAGCAAAAAAAATTGTCACCACTCATTTGAAGGTGAGAGGATCATTGAGTCTAGTCCTGTCAAGAGAGATCTGGAGGGGCATTTCGGAAAAGTCAAATATCTCTGAAAAGTGTATTTATTTTTATAATTAAATTCAAAAACTGAGAAATGTCTTATATAGATGTATTACAAAGAGTGTGAAATATTTTAACATATTTCAAGCACAATTTTTTTAATCATTTTGATGACTTAGGCTTCAGAGTGCAAAGAAATGTGTCATATTTTGATGTGAAAAGAGGTCTGTGGACCACTAACGGGCTGTCTGTTTTCTTATCTCATGTAAGATGATTGTGACAGCCCTGGTTCTGGAGGATTTAGCACAAGAACAGCAGCAGTTGAAGCCCGTTTCCTGGTGCTTCAAAAATTTAGCTTGTTTAGCATTTATCTTTTAGGATTTCTTGTAGAGGGGTTTGATAAAGGTTTGTTGTACTACTGTGATGAATGTGCAGGCCATGTATGGCCATGAAATGTGACTTAACTGCTAAAAATAATTTCCAAATTGTTGCTGTGTAATAATCAGCTTATCTGAGAAAGGACATTTCATTAGATGCCAGCCATAAACATCTAAAAAAAACAACCACTAGAGATGTATCACTGTGTAAAATAAATCTACATGCTATAGGTTCTATAGGTTATTGGTTCTTGAACTGAATTAGTGAAACAAAAATCTTTTTCTTGATAGTTAAATTTTTTATTAAAAATGTTATTCTGAGAAATTGCCCTTCCTAATATCGTTATCCTTTTAAATTTTTTAAAAACATCAGTTCAGTGCCGTACCCGTCTTTGGCTGCACAGAGAAGTAGGGCTCCCCCTGCAGGATGGAGTAGATGAGCTTTGCGTTGTTGCCAAACATGGGATCATCCGCATCTGTGGCTGTCACCTGGGCCACCGTGGTCCCTGTGGGGGCAGGGAGCGGATTGCACAGTCAGAGTACACTCAGGCAGCAGTTCCAGTCGACAGGGAAATAAAGTGATTATGCCACAGTCCCGCAGGGTCTGTCTGTCTGACTCAGGAGGTGGAGGGGGAGGCAGTGGAAATGGAAAAAGCGGACAGCAGAGCGAGTCTGAGGGAGAGTTAGTGGAGGGATGTTGACAAAAGAGAGAAGGGAGTGGTGGGGGGGAAGTGCGTTGGCCTTTCACAATATGGAGCAGGTGTGCGTGACAACCTTTCCAGCCCTGTAGGGACATCTCTCTATCCTATTGCTCCAGGTTTTCTCTCCTTGATTCAGTTTTATTTCACTATCTTTCACACTTGCCACCTCTCTCTGAGCTGACCATATCCTTGCCCTCACCTTGGTTTCTAAGATATCTTGCTCATGCCTGCTCTCTGTCTCATTCTTTCTTCCATGTGAGTGGTCTGTCTTTCATTCACAGGCACGGCTTTACCGCCGCGTTTCCTATTTTCGGCTGCCCTCACTTCAACCTTCCCCTTTCACTTTCCCTCTCTGAGTCAAATTCATTGTGATTTATTACGGGTTGGGGGTATTATGCAGCAGAATCAGATTACATACAAAATGAAATGGTAATACTTTTTTTTCCCATGAAAGTGCAATGGTTATAATAAGCTTATTTAAGAAATCTATCAATAAAAGCATCCAAGCTGTGATAGAAAATCCAATACTTTTAACTTCCGGAAAGGGGGACGGGCGGATGACAGACGCTCCTATAATTCTTTGTTCATGGTCTTCAGTTGGGATTTCATTTAAGACAGTTCTCTTTTATCTCAGAACTAAAAGGTTGGATCAACCTCGTTACAGTAAACATACCAGTAAATGGAAAATTCATGAAACAAACCTTTACTGCTTCATAGTTTGGAAATATATTGGTTATCTTTCTCTTTCTTCCTGGATGTGGACACAAAACCTGAAAACATGCTGGACTCATTATTTTTAACTGAAACACAGGCGATATTTCAGCACTCAGGACTGTTCTTTGAGTTAAGAATCAAATTATAACTGACTGTTTATTTTCAGTATTTTTTTATTATGTGGTAGACCCACAGACAGTAACATGTAAAGAATCAAATGATCTTTTCAGAAATCTGAAAGATAGATAATAATAATAAAAAAAAAACACACACCTTTGTCTACAAATACAGCTCCAGGTCTTTTGTTTTATGTTCCTATTTTACTTATTTATTCTTGCACATCTGAAGTCAATAATTCCCACCAGGTTTTTTTTTTTTTTTTTAAATAACGCAAGCTCATTCTGATTGGATTTTGAATATCTGTGAACCACTCCCCACCCATGTCTTGAATAGGCCACACTTTTCAGGATTTTATTTTAGAAAGAAGACCAAACAACCAATGTCATTTACCTTCCTCTCCAGATAAATATTTATTTGTGTTGGTCTATCACATAAAAACTCAAGGTAGATCCGAACAAAAGAAAACCTATATTTAAACAATTGAAACAGTTAATAATTGAAACAGTTAAATATATCTTTCAAAAGACTGAATCGTTTGAATAAAAGAAGTTACTTATATCTTACATTACCTCAGAACAACAGCAAAGACAATACATACCCACTGGGCTCATCTCAGGGATGCTGGAGACATAAGGTTCATTCAGGAACTGCGGAGCATTGTCGTTGATGTCCTGCACTTTGATTATGAACTCAGACTGGGGCTCCACTGGCTCCTCGGTCCTTGTATTTATAGCTTGGGCCTGAAGGACGTAGAAGGCCTTTTTCTCCCGGTCCAGCTTCTTGAGAGTCCAGATCTCTCCAGAACTCTCGTCTATCTTGAACACATCTCCAGCCCCTTCTCCTGATAATATGTACTTGATAGTAAAACTGCCTCGATCAGAGTCAGATTTGACCTACAGAGAAGGAAAAACGGAAGGTTTAGAGACTTTTTTAGAGGTAAATGACAAAAGTGTGTTTTCAAAGGGAATAACCATGTCAAGGACATGGCGGGCATTCAGTTTGAAGCATCACCTGGCCAATAATTTGAGAAGTTGGATCTTCCTCCTGGACAAACAGCTGCTTCCAAATCCAGCCTCTCTTTTGGCGATGGTGCAGAACAGTGGACCCCTGGGCCAGCTGTTGGCCTTCCAGACCCTGAGTATCTCTTATATCACTCAGTAACCCGCCGGGAATCATAGAAAACACTGTCACCACAGCCAGCACCCCCGGGGTGCTCATTTTTACTGTCCGTGCATGCATTTCCTCTCCAGCCCCCATGGTCAAAGAACAATAGGATAGAAGGGGGTTGTGTGTGTCAGTAATCCTTTATTTACCAGCGCTGTAGATCATAATCTTGACAGTGCAGCATCCCATCTTCCGATATTGTTTGTATGCAGGTTCATAACTGAAATAACAGTTCACAATAAAATTAAATTGCTAAATGAGCAACTTCTGTTTGTGCACAAAATTTCTGTTGAATGGAAGCACATTTTTTTCAGTAAAGCTGCTTGATTAGAAAATGTTTCCAGTTTGTCGGAATATTGAATCAAACTTTAAGTCAATGTTGCCTGAACAGCACTCACCGTTCAATGCAAGTTCTGTAACATATCTATTAATTCACACAAAATTACCCACTCACAACTACATTATAATAGAGCAAAATCCTGCAATAACTTAAAATTCCTGGAGGGTAACCAGGTTAGCTTGAAGAAAAATGTTAACTGATTTACAGTTCCTCAAAATCAGTAAGAGTGTGTAGAGAACTGAAGGTTTGTTGGAAGCAAAGTGCATTTTACAGAAAGTTTCTCAACTTTCCTATGTCAGTGAAACCATTAATTTTTTTTTTACATGTGGACAATGCCCTGTATTGTGTTTTATGTCTGGGATGATGAGCCAGATCATCATTCCTTAAGGATGACACTATACTCTGCAGCTGACTGATGAAGACTTCTAATTAGATCAATGTCTCCCTAGACACAGAAAACAGAGACGCATATACCGCTGACAAACTGTGAGTCAAATCGATGCACCAATTATAATGTGCAGCGAGATCGGGGTCAAGAGTGCGAGGACAATGAAAGTCAGGACCAACAACAAATTTGTAAGGCACTTCCATTTACGTGTTGTCTGACAGACCTGGGAAACCCTTTAGAAATTTAACACACAAGTGCACACGCAGTCAACTTTGTTTAGTGTTTTATAAACCATGGAAAAAGCTAATTCACTTGCTTTGGTCATTGTCAACCTCAAACTGACAGCTCACAGCAACAGGTAGTTGAAAGTGAGTGAAATATCTGTCTTTCAGCAACACAGTGGCAGTATCAATACTCTATGACATCACAATTCCCATATTTATTCCTGTAAATGTAAATTAGCTGTCAAGATTCATTTGCAAAAAGCTGTTAAAATTAATTTCTTATACAGGACTTCCTCCTAAATTAAATTTCATGATAAGGCCCGAATGAGGACCTCTGCTTGTGCGTTCGTATGTCTATACAGGCCATATTCATATCTCTGAGCATTGCGGAGTGACACTCCAATTAGTGACCAGTGAATCGTGAGGCGTTGTTGTCTTTCACGGTGACTGCCAGGCGTGTGCCTGGACCGAACGTCTCGTGGCAACACCCAGACAACAGTCCCTCAATGATGTTACACCAAGCAACTGCCAACAAACCAAGGAATCTGTTTCAAAATGCTTCTGTGGGCTGAAAAAGTGCACAGGTCAAGAGATGTTTGGCTGTCAGCTTAACAAGATGGGGCAATTTTGAAAGTGAGTGATGAAATTGTGGATAAATAAAGCCAGAGAAACTTAGGTCAGGGTTTGGAAAAGCGAAATGTGAGGCATGAGTACGGTAAAAACATGTTTGTGTGTGTGTGACAGCCATGCTTATAGTACTTCATAACAAGAGCAGCTAAACCAAAGTGTGGTTTTAAAAGCACATTTTGTAGATAGAGGCTTTTATAATACAAGCATATCAGCACTTACATGTGTTAAAGTGTCCTGGAAAAAAACTCTGAGGACCTAAAACCAGAGAGACTCATTGGACTAAATGGTATATTTTCTCCTTTTTAAAGGAATCCTCATCGTACATGACACATGGAACATGTAGAGTGGCCTGTGCTTGACAGCCATTCATTAAATCTAATAGGTCTTCCTCCCATTTCCAGCCAGCCTCTTGCAGCCCATACGTACCGAGCAGCGCTGGCGCTCTGCTCTGCCACATGACAGAATGACAATGAGCTGCAGTCTCACCATGTTAGGCACTAGATGCGCTGAGACTGTCCCCTCATTTCTCTATACGTCTTGTAGCTCATAAAACGCAGCTCTTTTGTAGGAATGGTTCCAGGATGCCATTAAAAGGTATCCTAAAGTGCCAACACATTTAGATGTTGTACATTGAAGCAAGGCAATAATGAAAAAGAGTCCGTCTTTTGACATCGTGGGTGACGCATTAATATCAATCCTGTTGCTGCATGAATTGATACATTAATGCTCTAGCAATATGTCCAACTGAAAAGAACATAAATCATGGTGCTTTAAAAGAATCAATCATTATGACTTGTTCCAATTTTTTCACGTTACAATCACAAACTTCAATCTACTACCCCCGTTTCTCCGATTCACCAAAATAAAATTGGTGCGGACGGACGGAAGTTTTATTTTAATAAATAATGTTATCTTGAAATGACAAGTTCAGAATTTAAGATTCTTTAAGTGTATGACAAAATGTACTTGATTACAGAAAGGAAATCATCCTATCTACATTAATGTAGTTTAACTTATCCACTCTTATCAGTGCTCTATTACTTGGTCTTCAGGATGCTGTTTGTTCACTAATGTCCACTGACAAACCTCTGAGGCATTCTCAGAACAGCTGGAATTATCCTGAGATTACATTTTACAAAAGAAGGCATGGAAAGAAAATATTTTAAAGGTGTGATTCATTTTACTATGCACTACAAAGATTTACTAGTCTAATTTGTTTCCTGCTATTTGAAATTGTTAAAGAAAAGTTAATCTACTAATTGTCACTTCCTTAAGATCACGCTTTTCAGACAAAATATCCTTTATTGGTCATTTGGGAGTCAGCCAGGAGAGTTGCAGTTTACCATTTAACTTTGTAAATCAACAAATTTGACACTGACATGTAGGTTGTGTTTACTAAATTGGTACCAAAGTCTCAGTCTCAGGCAAATAAAATAATCAACCTGTTTGAAAAATGGAATTTGTTGAGAAAATTACGTTGTGGGATAAGTTGTGAAATATTTCACCATATTGAGGGTCTTTTCATATTTATATGAATATAAATACCTGCAGCTGTATGGCTGCAACTAAAGCGAACTGTGGTTCCTTTAATATTTTAAAGACTAATGTTGGTTATGCAAGCAAAGCCAATTAGCAATAAGCTGGAGTATTAATAGTATTAGATATAAAAATTGTTTGTTGTTGAATAATATATAATCTCACTAAATATTACAGTGCATTGTGATAGCAAAGGCAATTTTAATTTAATCTTGAAAGTACTGAAGGTAGCATGACTGGAAGTTGAAAAGAATTAGTCTGAAAATCTAATTGATTTTCAGACTTAATCTGAATGGCTAACTGACTAAGATATTTCCAAACTTTTGTGGTGAGGAAAGTTGAAGTGCTAAATCATTTCACTAATTTTAGAAAACAACATAACCCAACCAAATTTAAAGAACAGAAATAGCAAAACTTGTCACTTAAAATAAAAAGGACTCATCTAAATTCTTGTCAGACTAAACGGTATTCCTGCTTTTATACTGTTGTATTAATAAAATATCTGAAACCAAGTTTGAGCACATCGCCACACCCACCTGTTTGTGTGATTCTTCTGTCCGCCAAGTCACTGGTCCGGGCTGGCTCCAACAGAGATCACTATTGGGTTTAAGGAAAAAAAATCAGCTTAACTAAAGATCCTGGTACATAAAAAGAAATTCACTCAACACAGAAACAGAGACGAATGATCATACTTCTTACAATGCGTAATCCCTTCAACTGACAACCTCGCCTTTTCTTCTTCTTCCCCCTTTTCTGTCCTCCTCCAACTTTCTGAGGAAGAACAAACACAGGCTCTATTGTCTGAGACTCCAATCTGAACACTGCAGAACACTCTGGGCCTTCATTGACATTCAGATAGCCCCAGCCCAGACTTACAAATGGTTTTTTATCTGGTTTTTTTTCCCTTGGTTTTTTTCTGTCTCATCTTTGTGAACAATCCTGTGCTTATTAGAGTTGAGCTGGAGCACTGAGCAGATGGTATTTCATCCACTGTAAGGTCACCATTTTTGCTAGTGATAGGACACCAACAATCTGTTTTTTGACATTCAAGCGGAGGGAGCATGCTGTTCTTCCACACTTCTTTCAAATCTGGTTCTATTTAAATAGTAAAGCCCGCTCCCACTTCCTCCAGTGAGTGACGGTTGTGAAATTAATCCAGAAATGTTTCTGCTTCCATTTTTTCCTACATCATCAGAACAAATGGAAAAAGATAAAAATGTATTAATTTATACACTATAAAACTGCATCAATGTTTAATTTGTTTCAGCAAGTTGGTCTAAAACTTGCTATCAACTTTTCCTCATCAAACATTATGTAGATGATCCACTATTGTAGGAAAACAATGTTATTTATTGTAATTATGTAGGCATTAAACATGTAATGCACTAATTAGCGGCTAATAGCTTTAACTTCTTTGACATGAGCAGATTCACATTAATTTGACATTTTTTAAAAGGATCCTGAGGGGGTGTAGTGCAAATTAAACAGCATAAAAGGCAAGGAGTTCAGCATCTGACACATTAAACTGAAGAATTCAGCATTATTTTTTTTTTCTTTCACTGTATCATTAAATTCTGAATGTATGCAAAAATTTGCTTGCCCCAAGGACATGTATGAAACAAATACTGACTAGCTGTGATCTTTACGCCCTCAGGCAGCACTGCATGAAACACAGACATGATTCTGTGGTAGAAATTACTGCCTGAGCTGAATACCATTGTCGGTACAAACATACAGTTAATCGCTGTCTGTGATTGTAAATTAGTCTCTGCCAGTCTAAGAACACATACAGAGGAGCTGTAGTGTTTGTGGCATTAAAACTGAAAAGAGTATCTTTTGAGAAGCATTAACCCTTTACAACGCTTCAGTCGTTCTGGGTTCCAGCATCATTTACGAGTTTTTGAGCCAGTATGAATTCAAAACTTCATTATGAATTTTGGACATTTCCATAGATGGATGGATGGACAGACTGACAGAAAGATAGATAGATGCAACACAGCATATTTTATACAATTTGGTATTAAAATACATTGGTTTTGCTACTTATTTGAAGAAATTCTCATACTCCATTTTGATGGTAGAGAGAATACAATCTGCACTATATTCTATATTGAATACTCTTCCTTCTTTTACCATATTTATCCAGACATTGAAAGCACTTCCATTGATTTTTCCTAACTTTTCCAGACTGTGTGACTACTCATTGTCTGAGATGTGGTGAATGTGTTTTTTTTTCCACCCTCCCCCTTGTTAAGTTCTCCAAAGCAATTATAGTAACTCCAATTACCAAAAGTTAAAAGTTGTCATTCTTAAGTCTTTTTTTGATTTGACAAGCCAATTACCTTTCGTGAAAATACCACAAGACTCCTCGGTATGTGCTCCTCGTAAGCACACTAACCTCAGAGGGCTAATTACACCCCTAAACAATGCTAATGGATTCCATCATTAAAAAACTCTAAGAGGTCCAAACCAACACCGTCGGTGCAAATGTCCCCTAAGTGACCACAGAAGCCTCCCTTCAGAGCTCCCTGACAGGGTGGAATTTGTTATTTCGGAGGTTGAGATTAGTTCTCTGTGTGAACTCCACTCCTATTCTGATTCCATATCAAACAGAGAAATGTCAGGACCTGCTCTGTGACATTTAAAACCTTCATTGTAGACCTTGTCTAATTGAGCCTCCCTCATTATAATGATGGAGTGCAGGCAGAGCGTTGGAAAAGAACATCAGAAATGAAAGCTGCGGTTTAGAATTATTTACATTCTCTTTCTCCCAACGCGACGGCGGGTACGACTATCTCTTAGTCTCCTGTGACATTTTCAGCGCTGTAAAATAATGGGTGCAGTCTAACGGTCAGCATATTCGAACGAAGATAAAGGGAAGTCTGGTCAAATAAGCATTCACCGAGATGTCATACTGTATAAATAACGTGAGCTGTAATTATGATATAGTGCTCTCTTATTTCTTGTACATCGAACTATCGGTGAAGGTATCTTTCTTGTAGCAGGAGCCACAAAAATAGACAAAGCAGCTCTGATATTAAACTGATCATTTTTCATATTTTCTGGCCTTTAGTGCTCTACTGATGAATGCCTCTAAAGATCTTGTTGAAAACCGGTTATTTCCCAATCAAACACCATGCTGACATAAAAAGTTCACAGGAGATGGAGTACTGAACTGTTCAACTTTGTCATGTCGGAGGCAGATGTGCCCTTCACAGCTTGTGTACATATTGTTAGATTGTCTCTGTGTAATTGGAGGAGGAATAAAGCGTCATTGGCATTCTGCTCAGTCCACTGTGGTGAATTTGATGAGGATGTCACATTAAAAATGTATGTTCCTCGTACGTTCTTTGGCCTTTATCTTGGACACTTATGACAAATAAGGACAGAGACGATGCAGCCCGAGGTGGATCTCTGTATTTGAGAGGAAACATCAGCATCTTTTTTCACTGTCTGCCTCCTCCACATGAGAGGAGCGGTTGTCAGCTGCTGGGCCTGATTTATGGGTATAAAGCAGGGTTGAAAAAAGTTTCATGGACTTCATGAATATAACCCTGTCAGAAAAATTTGATCAAAGCGCAAATCAAGTCATACAGGCTCAAATTCTTTACAAAGTTAAGTTAATCCAAGTCTGCGCAGTTGGCTGTGGGTTTTTTTTGTTGTTGTTGTTTTTGGTATATGTTTTGAAATTTTTGATGACATTTTAATTTTTCTTCTTGTAAATCTCGGTTTGTTTTAGTTTTAGGTTTGCTGTTTGATTTTGTATGCCACATTGCTTTTGTAAGATTTCCAACATCAGTAATACAGTTTGTAGCAATTCAGTCCAAAGCAAATCAAAAATGTACAGTGTCCATTGATACTAAACATGTATTACAATACAAATGAAATAAAGGGAAACTGAAATGAAAAACCTTCCTTTGTGAAGGCAACCCATCAGAGGTGGACTGGGGAAAAAATGGTCCATGAGTTTCAGAAAGTCCTGGGTTCAAATCCGTGCTTGGACTCTTGCTGCATGGAGTTTGGATATTCTCCTGTTGCATGGGTTCTTTCCAAGTACTCCAACTTCCTCCTGCAGTCCAAAAACATGAATGTTAGGTTAACTGGTCTATTTAAATTGCACTTAGATTTGTGTGACGTATCCATGGTGCAACTCGCTTAATGCCCAATGACCTCTGAAAGCACCAGCTCCCCTGCTACCCTGCTTGAATAAGCGAGTACAGACAATGAATGGATGGATGTACAGGCTTAAATGATCTGGGAACACTTAAGCTCCATCATGTAATGCACAGGTGTCAAACTCCACTCCTGGAGGGCCACTGCCCTGCAACTTTTAGATGTGCCTCTGCTGCACCACACCTGACTAGAATAATTAGGTCATTAGCAGGGCTCTGGAGAACTGATCTACACAAGAAGGAGGTAATTAAGCCATTTCATTCCAGTGTTTTGTACCTGTGGCACATCTAAAAACTGCAGGACACCGGCCCTTGAGGACTGGAGTTTGACACCCCTGTATGGGTAGGAGACTGTGTTCTTTATGCACCCCAAAAACCCAGATCAGTGTTGATTTGATGTCAGTGGAGTATGCCACCAGCAGCAGACTCTTATCAATTGACTCCAGGGAGATTATTAGTGATTTTTCTTCTGTAAGCAGTCAGAACTGACAATGAAAGACAATGAGACAGTTGTACCAGGGAGTTCTTCATGACCTTGGTTTATATGATGTGTTAAAGACACATCATCAGATCTTATTTGCTGTTACAACACTCACCGTTAATGTGACAAGACATAGTGGGGGTGGTATTTGTTGCTGGAACTTAAATGCACAATGGCATTTAAGAGTTATCACAGATGTGGCAAGCAAGTCATACTTGCTTGGTTTAAACATTTCTAATGGTACATAAAATAAACTGAGGTAATTCTATACTGTTGCCGCAGAAATGGCAGCATACAAGAAAAGCTTAAATATTTTTGGAGTTTTCCTTGTAAATTTGGAATATTTTCATCATAGAATATTGAAATGCAAAGCTAATGGGCCAGGCATTGATTGCAGAAATAATAGGTTGAGCTTAATAAAGTCTTTACTGATAACTTTAGTCCAGCCACAAATCTGAGCTATTCACAATGTTACTAAACAAATAACACTTTCTACACTGATGATTTGTAAATTTGTACAACTAAAACAACACATTTTAAAATGATGTGTATTTCGTTACAGAGGTCACAGGGGCATATTATGCAAAATCATGTTACAATGTCATTCCTTCATCAAACACATACCCGGAGTGTTGCTTTGACCCATTCATGCATGTTTGAGAAATCCTTGAATTTTCCATGGCAGCCAATTGGAGGTGAAAATAAGTAGGCAATGCTCATACAGTGCCTATTTAACCCAAACTCAACTTCGGAGCTTTGGTAGAGCTGCTGCGCTTATCGTCCAAACTACAACGCTCCTAGGAACGGTTGTAAACTGCACCAATGGACGGCATGGAGAAGCATTGTTGTGAAGAGTAGAAGCTTCTGAAAGAGACAGAGGTCAATTTCAAGGTGTCAGATATGGCTATGATACAAAGCCAACTTTCTTTTGAGTTTTATATATATATATATATATATATATTCAACATTTCCATAACAACTGAATATAGTGCACTTTGTTGACTGTGGCATAATTGGCTTCATGTGCCTGGGAAATGTATAGCAACCCCTTTAACAAAATAGCTCAGTTTTGTAGAAAAGCTATAAAATTTTTTTGTTGGAGATAACTTTCTTTTGATTTTCATTTAGTATAAATTGTTTGAAAAGCTATGGCGTTTTTTGAGATTTTTTGTTGAAATGAGAAGCTATGAACAGGCATTTCATTGTCAAAGGGATGTCTTTAACAAACCTTGTTTATCTTGCATGGAGACGACCACCTTCGTTTCCAATGTACATGACCACAGACTTTCCTTTAAAATTTCTCTGACTTCTTAGTGAAGCTGATATTAAAAGTCTTCACAAGAACCTTTATGACATTTTCAGAGTTGTTTTGCTTTCTGTCCAAGTTTGAAAAGGCACTGGAATGTCTATTTAAAGTACAGAAAGGATGACAGAAATGTGCTGCAGATAAGATACTGCCTCATCAAGAACTCTCATTTCAAATAAAAATGTGAACTTTAAAATTTAATGAAAACATAAAATTAGGAAGAAAAAAAAAATCAAAGTGCATGGGTGAAAGAAATTTTTCCCAGACCAGTAATATTTGAATAAAACTGCAGCTCAATAGTATACAGAAAGGCTTTTTAGAATAATTTGCAGACAGACAGCTCATCTCAGGCAGCTGCTTGTAACATTAGAAGTCTTATGAGAAGATGAAAGACGTCTTTTCACGAGGAGATTCTTATATTTCCTATGAAAGGAAATTTACAGAATGTTATGGCTGCCTGTAGCTTCTTTTAAAGACTGCACAGCCTTACTTTATAGTAAGTTTTGTATCAGATCAAAGATTAAAGACAGAGCTCTGAGATGCTGTGTTATGTAGGTGGGCCTTTTGACTGGATGATGATCTGCAGTATGAGCAACTCAAATGGAAAAAAAATGCTCGAAGCCTACATCTAATTGCTACTGAGATTTTGAAAGTCGAAGTGGAATAAAAAAATGTTTCAGACACATTTCATCTGAAAAAAAATAACACATGGCAAAGTAGTTTATGTTTTACAGCAAAACACTTTTAAAAGCTGTACTGAAGAACAAACCAAATCCATGAACAAGACAATCTAAGCTGATACGGTTTGTGAATGAAGCAACCAACAGACCTCACTTAGTCATGGTACATTTTCAGCAAATGTTGGGAGAAGCTTATGGAAAGATTGCCCAAGATTAAAAGGTGATTATACAAAAAAAAATCTAAGGAAATGTATGTAAACTTCTCAACTTGCTTTCATGTCTTTTTATTCTAGAAAGCCTTTCTGTTTCAATTGTATGTTTTTCTATCTTTCTCATTTTCAAAAGTGGTAAAGAAAAATGTGCTTCTATTAAAACTAGACATTGGAAAATTAGATCAGAATTTCTCTCGTTTTGTTGTATCCATCTGCCGGTTCAAACTAAGCAAAACAAAAACCTTTCAAATTCCTCTTGAGGTATTGATGGAATTCTTGAAAACTCTCTTTGTAAATCGGGACATATTTAGAATGATGCAATATTTAATGAGTGCAAGAAGATATGTGACCTGAACTGCTGAAAAATCTTTGCTAAAAAAATGAAAAAAGATTATTTCTGGTCTTAGTTTCGAAGCAAAGGTAGCATGTTTTATTTTTGTCCAAAGAGTGATTTACTTAAAAAAAGAAAAAGTCTTATATAAAAGCCACTTTAGAGCTAGAGGTAAAAAAGCAGTTTTTTTAATGTCATCTCCTGAACTGACAACATTTCTCAAAGGATTGACTAGAGGAATGAGCTGAATGCTCAGCGTTCTCCAGGGAAATATAGTTTGGAGTTAAGAGTGTGGTATCCATCATGTTGATGAAATGCATAATTAATTGTCATCTTTCTTATGTTCCTCTTTCCTGCCTTGACCACGAAAAGATGAAAAGTACAAGTTTAACAGCCGTGTCGTCGGGCCGGATGACATCCGGGCTAGTTTTTTCTCTCTTTCTGTGGCAAATTAAACACAGATGATAAATCAGCAAGGTTAAAAAAAGTATTTGCACAAATAAGTTAAAAACTATCGATCCAGTGCATCTCACTGTCGTACCCCTCGGGACGCTGCTCCCTCGGAAGAATGCACAACTCCTCCAGCCGGGGTTCATTTGAGACGCAGACTGTGTCTGATTGATCAATGAGAACCACTGCCGAGCCATCAATCTAACAGCGGCAGAATAGGAAAAAGGGAGCATTAACATGTATAAGCTGCCTTGTCCTGACAATGTCCTCTACCTTAAGTTGGTAAGAAAACAGCCACCTCTGGGGACAAGTGGGAAGTCTTAGACCTACGACATGAACGTGTTATATAAGGACAACACGAAGGATGTCAGCATCTTGATCTTTTTGTTTTAGCTGAAACTCCTGCAGCATTTTTGCTTGAATTTTACAAAAACACAAGACTCACCTTCAAGCAGCCCTCAGGTAATTATTACTGTAAGCTGCTAATGAAAGCATAAAATTGCTGGCACCTTTTTGGCCACCTCCCTGCTGTTGCTGTATTTTAAGGCAAATGGGTGATTAATGAGTGATTTGTTCTGCTTTTGCTGCTACACAGCTGTTCTATACTGCAGTGATAATTGGGCAGAGCAGCTAAAGCCATGTTTGTCAAGGTCTTTTACTCAAAGCTATGACTAAATAAAAAAAAAAAAAGCTAACATTGTGCTTGAGGAGGTCAGGAAACGAGGCGTTTCTGAACTCAGCTGAACATCTGTATTTTAAATTACTGTATGCTAGAATAAGTTGTCTAGCTGAGGGAGACACATTTTGGCAATATATGACTTTATCAGGTAAAATTCCAGAACTATACTGTAGTCAAAAATCTAATTTAATATAATGCCTTACAATGGCCAAACAGTTGCTGCATAGTTCAGTAGTGCAGATCTTCATTGCCGCTTGGACAATTAAATTGAACAACTTGTGCAAACAGAACGTAGCAGACAAACACACGAGCCCTGAATCTGTAAGCACTACAGCTGCTTCACGCTTCACTGGTAGCATTGCTCTCGAAGCAGAAAGGTGTGTTCACGAAATGTTTTTACTTTTTACTGTTTTGAGGTGGATACTAATGAGTTCACTGACTTGTCCGACTGGTCGCTTTCAAGTCACTCGTCTGACTGAATGTGCCTTTTCTGGAAGATAGACTGGGATTGTTCCACCAAAAATACTGGACTTCCAGTTCACTGCTCAAAAAATGTTTCCATATTTATTATCTAATAACCTTGTGGCTCCATAATGACATCCTCTGGCTATGAAATGTATTATTTGCCAATAAGTTTTTTATCAGATTATAAGTTCATATAATGGAGCCAAGTCCAGTTCTTATGAGCTTGTGATGATTTACTCTAAAATGTGTTACTGCATCAGTATTATCTAAACACTCTAAACTTTCAGTATTTGCTGAACATTAACTGAAAATTTAACCAGTAAGTTTTTTGGAGTCCTTGAAAGTGAACTGAATTTTTTGGTCACTATTGTGACGGGTGGGTTTAAATGGGTTAAATGGACCTGTTCGATATTATATAAGATGGCTTTACACTTTGTGGCTTTGTCACACTAAATCCTCAAACTTAAATGTATTTAAATGTGTTGTGGGATGGACCAACATATTCTAGTATATGATTTTGGGATGGAAGAGACGTGTTTAATCTAGTTTTTACTAAATAAAGTATGAAAAGTGCTGTATATCATTTCAACCTGCCCACCTGAGAAGACACAGTGTCTGGGGTGTAGCAAATTTAAACAGATTAAACAAGTTAAAACTGTGTTCAGGTTATTAAATTGACCCCTCTGTTTCTGTTTTATTATCAATATTAAATGAGATCCCTAATAAGAGCCACACTGAACAAAATTGTCTAACAAGGATAGAAAGTTGGAGTTTTACTTCAGTTTCTTCTTTTTTTTCTA